>CAUYPK010160907.1:0-85432 GCA_963574355.1 Loris lydekkerianus | reverse complement strand
TTTTTTTTTTTATGACATTTGATCACTATACAGTTTATAAAATTTTTTGTTATAAAAAAAAAAAAAAAAAAAAAAAAAAAAAAAAATATATATATATATATATATATATATATATATATATATATATATAAAACAAATGGGAAAAATTAAATATGGTCTCTGTATCAGGTAATATTGTGGTATCAATATTAAATTTCTTACATTGTGATAATTGTATTATGACTATGTAGAAAAATATTCTTTACCTTAAAAGATATCAGCTGGCTACAGTATTTGGGAGTGAAGAGTCATATCTAGTATTTCCAAATGCTTTAACAAAATCTGTATGTGTGGGTGGCTGGCTAGAGGGATGGATGGATGGAGTTAAAAATGAAACAAATGCTGCTTGGTGACAATAGGTGCACTGGGTTGAGCAGTATCTCCCCCGACACCCCCAGCCCATCTACATCCAGAACCGCAGTTATGTAACCTCCTCTGTAAATAGATTCTTTTCAGGGTTAATTAATTTAAGACAAGGCCAGGCTGGTTTCTGTTTGGGCCTGCATTGCAGTTTAATATTGCTCTTTTGGTTTTTAATTTTTTTTTTTTTTTTTTTTTTTTTCCAGTTTTTGGCCGGGGCTGGGTTTGAACTCGTCACCTCTGGCATATGAGGCCAGCGCCCTACTCCTTTGAGCCACAGGCTCCGCCCTGTTTTTTAATTGTTTCCTGGACGTTGGGCTCATGTTAGATGGGCCCAACATCTCTAGTAGCCTGAGATTGCAGTGAAGGCAAAGTGGGGCTTTCAGAGTTCAACCTTGAAATTATGGAATCATCACATCCAGTTTCTAAGTATGGGGAGAGATGACAGGTAGTGGTAGCACCACAGATAGTTTTAATTTTTTCCCTTTGTAGATTGTTATTTTCCAATTTTCTATGATAAGCCAGGATTAATTTGACAAGCAGAAAAAAATAGAGAAGGAAATCAAAGTAACTAACCATGCCCCTCTTATTCCTCATGTTCCCTCTGAAAAATGGAGGTGGTAGAGATGGCAGTGGGATGAGTATTCTTTTTATGTTGAACAGTAACATCCGCCAAGAAGCAGAAGCACCCAGGGGTCTGCACTGCCCCGCCCCGCCCCTGCCTTCTGCTGCCCAGGCAGCCACATCGCAGCTGGCTGCTCAGTAAGTCAGGGGAGACTTAGTGGAAAACCAGCAAAAAACAAAAATAAGATCCCATTTAAAAGTCTCAGAGTTTAGTAAATTATTCTGATGAAAATACACAAAGTTAAGTAGGAAAGTAAAAGGATGTCAACAAGTCTGGGTGCTTATTTAATGTACATTTATGAATTTCATTACAAAAACCCATTTGATTAACAATAACCAATAGTTTTAAACAGAACTCGGTGTGCGCCGATAGCTGAAAGTAAAATCAGTTAACACTTCAGCAGTCATCTCTCTGTCCTAGGAATCAGGATCCTAGCTCCTTAAACCCTTTTGAAAATATATTTCATTTTTAAAAAGTGCACAGTGAGTAGAGAATGTGAGAGAAATCGTCATTAAAGACATAAATATACCTACCATCTGACCCAATGGCTACCATATTGATCGAGGAATTCATCTATATCTTTATGTAAAAATTAAATGAAACCTTGCTTGATGCTGATGATGGTCACAGATTCTTCTAGTAGGTGGAGGACCTGGAGGCACATCTAATTCAGCTTGATGTCACAGTGGGCATCACGATTTGCAGGATACACCTCTGCCTGGGGACAGCCCATCTCACTCTAACCTGTGCGTGTACAAACAGCTGCCACTGACAACCTCCACATGCTAGGGAAGGGGCCAAGTTTGGGGTGGTCTGTTGGAACCACAGCACCCGCCTGTCTCCTGCGCACTGCATATCCCGACGGTGGGACCATTTATCCACGTGCTTATTTGTTCACCCTCCACCTCTTCACCAGGACTATAAAGTCTCTGAGGGCAAAAGTCAGGACCGTTCTGCTCACTGATGAAACTCTACTTCCTCCTCCTTCACTGGAAACTCATCAAGTGTTGGTTAAATTAAGCTAAGGGAAACTCAAGGTGAGCAAGGCATTTCCTGAAGAGCCAGGACTCAGACCAGCTCCATCTGACCACAGCGGCCATCATTGTTCCACTAAGCTTCCTGGCCACCCAATTAGTTGGAAGGAAACCTATTAATTAAGCAATTTCAAATTAATAGCCCGGATTACATTCAATTCCTGTTCCTTTCCCCTAAGGCTAATAAAATGTGGCTTTCAAACCCGAGTTTTAATTTTCTACACGACGGTACTAATGCTAGCTCTGGGCCTGATGCTTTGGTAATGTTTGACGTTGTGTATTTTGATGTGTACAAACCCTCACCAGCCTTAATCATTCCTGTGACTGGTTTTTCCCTCCTAATAATAATGTACAACATAGTTTACGCCAATAGTGTGAGAGAACTAACTGGCTATATGAAATTTATAACTAAGAGTCTCGTGTATTTTATTATTATTTGCAAATTGTGTGCTACCTTATTAGTATAATTCACAGCAAACATAACCATATAGATAGGCACATTATAAAAGACAGCCCGTGTTCACACCCTTTCCAGCCCAATGCTGGCTTAACATAATCTTCTCTTTTTGTTTTTACTTCAGTGAAGATGGTCCAGCTCGGTCCCTCTTTAAAGGGGTGGTGGAGGTGACCTGGGATGCATCTAGCAGTTGCCTTTTGCAGATGTCATGTTTCAGGAAAACTGATTTGACCCATAGTATGTTCAGATTTGTGTATTTGGAATCAACAGCCTATGACAGCAGTAATAGTTCCTGTTAACTTGAGGAACGTGCTCTAGTTCCCCCACAGGAGACTCGGGGAGCTGGGTCACTTCCTATTTGCTTGTAATTTAGATGGCAAGTTTACAAGTTTTCTAATGGTTTTTCTATTTCTTTTTGGTGTAATAAAACCAAAAAGCAAGATTTCTTTATGGCAGGTGGTTCATGAGATCAGTCAATTTGGTCTCTGCCTCCCATCTACACGGTCACTATACCTTTGTCCTGGCCAGGTCCTTGTCAAAGGTCAAACTTCTCAACTGGTTTGCAGCTTGGCTCCATGAATGGTTGGAGATTTTCAGGCTCATTCTGGTTTTACACCCCCAATTCCAGCGCCTAGAACCTGCTCTTCTTTTAAGATTTAGTTCATTTACCTCTTCCCCTGTCCCTCCTCCCCTAACCCATACAGTGAGGAGAGAATACATCCCTTTCTTTGAATTGCCCCAGATCTGGCCACATCTCTCTTCTCACACCGGACCCGTTTGTCCCCATGTAGCTGCGACATGTGTCTGTGGCTTAGGTCATAGGTGACTATCATCTCCTTCAGGGCACAGCTCTTTCCTAAGTTAACTCTAAATTTCACCACTGTGACTTCTTTAATGCCTGCTCATAGTGAAAACAAACTAAAAAGCACAACTGCTTCAACGGAACGAAAGAGTAATTTAGTTCATCTCTAGAAGCCTGTTTTCTCACCTATAAGTTGTGACTAACAATAGAGGTTACAGATATGTTATTTGTCATACGTATCATGTACATATTCTATAAATAGATGGCATATCTCATTATCATTACAGGTACTATCATTATCACTCTCGTGATACCAAATGCAGGTTTCAGCGAGCGTGTCTGTGGATTACCAGGGCAGAGCGGCGTGAGAGCACTGGCCTGTCAGTCAGGAGTCAGAAGTGGAAAGTTCCCTTTTAGTTCTGGCCACTGTGCATGACCTTGGGTTAGTCAACCTTTCTGGGCTTCAGTCTCTGCAAAATGTCTGTGTGGAGAAAGTGTGTGGGGAGAAGGCTGAGCCTCTTTGCAGCTCGAAAGGTCTGTGATTGCCCAATGCCATGTGACAAGTCCCTCGGAGCTGAGCTGGGGTCCCAGTGGCAGGCAGTGCTCTTCCTCCATTAATATCCTCTCTCTAAACCCTCTCTCTCCTTCAGAAACAGGCTAAGTACCGGTTGGTGAGGCTGGCTCAGCCATACATCAGTGGGTGCAAAGACAGCTGCCTTTCCACTGTGGGAGCTCTACTGACTAGGAAGGGATTTTTGCCTTTTTTTCAGCGTGTGGACATAGTGAGCATTTGAAAGTAATAGAAGAAACAAAATCAATGTCAATAAGCTCCAGAGGTGATGAGTCTAATGGTTTTTCTCCCCGTGAGTCACTGTGGGAGGGACACCTCTGAGTTGATCAACCTGGAGACCCCACTCCAATTCATCCTCCCTGTAGAACCTGTGTGACACAGGGCTGGTGACCTCAATTACAAAGGCAGGAGCGCAGATGCCCAGAATGACAGAGTGGCACAGCTGGAAGAGCCCTAGTCTAGTCCAAACATTAGATTTTACACATGATGAAACTAGAGCTCAGAGAGGCCAAAGGACTCCTCCAAGATCATGGAGTGAGTTAGCGGAAGAGCTGGGTCTGGCCAGGGCACCTCCTGCTGTTCTGGTTTACAGTTTTTGCTCCTCCTGCAAGCTGCATCCACTGCTGCAAACACTGCCAGCAAGGAGCATCTCTGATGGCAAAAGTGAGCCCCAAACAGGCAATGTCCAGAACAACATCCTTCTCTCTGCCTTCAATTCTCACATAAAATCTGACAGATTAAGACTGTTGGAGAGCTGAGGTTGGTCCTGGGTTAAAAAATGTATTTCCCATTCTTATCATTCATGTATGTGCCATCCCATCCTGGATGTGATTATTCTGGAGAAGTAAGGAACTGGTAGCTCAGAAGCGCTCTGCTTTTTATGTCTAAGAACATACCTGGTAACACCTCGACTGTGAGTTACAAGAAACAGCGGTCTTGTTTCCTGTATCTGTGGGGATTTGGGTGTCATCTGCTAGACCAGGAGCTCCTTGAGAGGAGCACAGCCTCAAGATCAAGTTGGCACAAGGCCTGGCACCTGGAAGATGTAAACATTGAAAATACTATTTGCATGAGTCCAGAAAGTGTCACTCCTCCTGGTGGTCATGATGTCACAGAACATTCAGTAGGACATTAAATGGCCTAGCTATAGTTACACTTTAAGAAGTGAGGGTAAAGTCGGTAATGAGTGGCTCAGGAGGAATATTTAAGATTCTTGAGATGCTTTTGGAGTGGAGAAATCAGCCATCACATTATCCTACTCACTATGGTGGGAGCAGTTATGTGGGAGGAAGGCAGGCAGGGAGACAAGGATATTCGTATTTAGATTCTTATTACAGCAGCAGAAATGCATATTTTCATTTCAATAGTTCTTGGTCTCTGACTCTCCTTTTACTCTTTACGAAAACAATGTGTAGGATGAATTCCAATCTGGAATTCTGTGCTTTGGAGGCTTTGTATGAGAGCTAGTGTTCTCATTCCATCTCTTTCTTCCTCACCAGAAATTTTCTTTCTTTGGGGGAATGATGGTTCTGGAGAATCAGAGGACCCACAGTGCAGCTCTGAAAAGAGAACGCAGGAACTGGATGGTGAGGCCAGAGGCGCTCAAGGGAGCTGTAAAGTCTCCAGAGACAGTGTTAAGTACCACCATCTTCTGGGTGGTCACCCACGTCCTGATCCCCCCTGGCCTTAGGCTAGGATCACCTGTCTGAGCTTTGATCAACCCCACAAGGAAGGACACGTCATGACACACACCTGGTGCAAATCTTTAGCTCTCTCTTTCGGTACATAGCACCCTGGCAGGCCACAAGGTGAAAGGGAGCCAGCTGGTTCATCTTGGACTTTGAGTGCAGAATAAACTCTTGCTGTGTTAAACCACTTACTGTTTGAGGTTTTTGGTTACTGGAGCATAGCTTACCTTATCCTGCCTTTTCTGATCAATTGAGCTCAAGTCATCTGAGGATGACAAGGAGGCAAGAATTCAGTATAGGAGACTTTTGCAGGATTAAAGAGTTTGCATTTGTCTGACTATATATATATATATATATATCTTGCCGTTTTTGGCCGGGGATGGGTTTGAACCCACCACCTCCGGCATATGGGGCCGGCGCCTTACTCCTTTGAGCCACAGCTACCACCACCCCTCCCCTGCTATATTTTTTAGGACTATGTCAGGGCAGGATACAGGGGAAGTTACACACATGCCCACATTTTCTCTTCTGCTTTATTGCTTTCCCAAGGTTTTATTTACCCTTACCTTTTGTTTTCATGTGCATCAGAAAAAATTCTTAAGATGAAAGATAAAACTTTCAAGGTGATTAAATATTCCAGATGGTTTTGAGCTATAAGCTTTCAATACTTTTGTAACTTTTAAATAATTCACATCTAATTTAAATCCGAACAATCCATCATTTCAAGTTACTGAGCTAAAAGAGTGTGATTTCTACTTATTTCCTGCTACATGGCAGAGAGAAAAAGAGCTGCCAGATACTGCTGTTAGGCCAACATCCTTTATATTATAGACCTAGATGTACAAAATATATTTATCCTAAATCTTGTTTAGTATCTAAGAAAAAAAGCACATTCATGAATTCTGGACCTGATGGCATGTTTGCTCTCAAAGCTAATTTTCTGCTAATAAATAAATTATGGTTATGAGTGTGAAGTGCTTCCCATGCCGATTAGAACAATGAGTAACTATGAGTCAATACTAATTTGTTGGAGTTTTGATAAATATGCTTTATAAACTATTTCACAAGAAGAAGCCGGACTCAGCTAATACTTCACACACTAGAACTGTATAATTCATAACTACTTAATTTGTAATCCTGTGGGACACCCACCTATCTACTCAGGGACAGGCCCACCCATTAGAAAACAGGTAAGTTCTGCGTTTATAAATGTGTGTGCACTTATGTTTATATACACAGAATGCATCATTAAATTTAGATACTAAAACACAAATCATTTAAATCCTTAGGTGCATTCATTTAAAGTGTTAAAACGAAACAACTGCAACTTAAACTTTTTATCATCTACAAACCACTCTGGACTGGTCTTGCAGAAAAAGCTCACCAGGCAATTCTGGTTGGAGGCAGTTTTCCTCTTTGACTCCTCCAAACACAGCTTTGTATTAGCATGTTCAATAAAGCAAGTAACACTTCCACTGGATTACTTGGAATGTTCTTGACCCTCATTTCATTCTAGTTGAAGGTAATTACTTGGGGCTAATGCAAAGTGCTAAAGACAGCCTTAAATTCTGTTGAATTATTATGTAGACTGAAAATCAGACCTCCCTGATTCTTCTCTTAAAACAACACTGTAACACTACCAACTATAAAAGTCAACCAGACTTTTCTGAGTGAAAACTTTTGAGTTAAATGTATGTGTGTGTGTCTGTTTGCATGTGTTTATGTGTGTGTGTGTGTATGTGTGCATGTATGTGTGTGTGTTCGTATGTAAAGTTAAGTTTTTTTCCTGGAACTGATGGAAGAAATGGATGAGTTGCCTTGGGAATGAGGTCGAAAATGGATAAATCCATAATAGTGTAGGTGAAGTGTATATTTTCAGTGTCAGATACGCATCAGAATGGTGGAAGGTAGCTTTTACTCTTTTTTTCCATAGTGTACGTGAAAATACAAGCTTTTGTTCAGGCCGTGTAAGTAGCGACTCTAAAACTTAGCCACTGTCGCTGGGTAATTTTGTTGTTTGAGCTTAGATGGAAACTCTGAATATTAGCTCATTCAAATTCAAATCAATCATTTCTGTACACTGAGGACTCATCTCTGGATTAATAGTAGTTACGGTAAAATGAAACAGGGCTTCTCTTAGCTCACTCCCAGAATCGATAAAAACAACAGTAAAAGGCTATTTTTTCCCCTGTGAATACCTAAATGACTTCAGAACCATTATTCTACTCAGAGGAAAAATTATTCTTACATCACAGCGAGGGGGAAAGAATGCACGGCTTCTATTAAGACTAATGGGGCTGGGATGCAAAGTTCAGTTGTCAGGAGGAAAGTTATTTGCCACCAGGCTGGAGAACTGGAGGGAAATTTGCTAATTAGTCCTTCCCAAACCAGGGAGCTTATTGTTTCACTCTTCTTCACGAGCAAGTCAAGTACAACATCATCATCTATTCCAGAACAGGGTAAATTAAATATCCCCCACAAATTAAAAACATGACACATTTGCTAATAAAAGCTTAAATATATGGGATTGTACTGTATTTTTTCACAGGGTTGAAAATGAAAGTCTACAAAATAAGGACACATCATATTTGAAAAATAGGGAGCAGAGGGAGATGATGTACGACACGGCTCATCCCAGGAGGGCAGGCCTGAGGCACACTTTCCACCACATTCCTACTACGTTCCATTTTCTGAAATTATGCCTCTGGTCTGATCAAAACACTATTTTGACGTAGCCTTTTTAATCTTTCTTCCTACCCCCCCCCCCCTTTCTCCCAAATATCACCTCAGGCATCACAAATTCATTATATTGGCAATCATAATTTTGTTCTTAAGGATAACAGCCTTAACCCTAGGCTTTCTGGACATCTTTTATGGGGTTTCGAAGAATCTTATAATGTCAGCCCAGGCTCTGGTGGGTATGGAGGGTTTGGGGGACATCACTGTGTGTGGCTCAGCCCACGGCCTTCTTACCCAGTGGCTCTGACCTTGCCCAGGCAGGTCTGTGTGGGCTGGTGCAGAAGCCCAGGAGGACCCCTCCAGACCCTTCCCAAACTGCCCAGTGTCCCCCAGCGGAGCAGTGGGCAGTCTGTCTGGAGCTTCCAGGCCTCCTACATCTCAAAAAGTGGTCAGGTTTTTGCTTTAGTTTTGGCGTTACTCAATTTTCTAAGCCTTAGATCTAAGGAAAACACATTTTATTTTCCTCAAGTGAATTCTGGGCAGAGAGAAGCTGTAACTACAGATCCAAAACCAAAGCTAGCCAAGAAAAATTGATGGTGGGAAGCAGAGAGCAGTTTCTGGGGAAGAGCAATGTCACAAACTCTATCTCATGTTGACCTTAGAGCCCGCACTGGATCAAGGAAGCTGCTTTATAGGCAACACACAACTTATTTTACCAATGAATTCTTTTGGAAGGATTTGTTAGATTGCATTGTAGGCTTTTTTAGATTGCAATTCATTTATTCATTCATGAATATATGCTGAATACAGATCACCTGCTTGACTGTTCAAGGCATTGGAGATCTCACCATGAACAAATGGACCAACCCCTACCTCATGTGGCTTCATCCTTGGGAGGAACGGGGTACAGAATGAATAATTAGTGGGGCTTAAAAAGGAGACAGAGAGGGGGCAATCCAGTTCATTCTTGGTGTCCTAAGTACCTTTCTACACTCACCCTCTTGGACCTGTGTCTAAGCAAAATACTTTATAAACAAAACATTTCTCTTTTTCATGCCAAATATCACATTTCTTGGCTTCATATCATCTTGACCTATAGATTATTAGTGGTGGAAATGATATAACAGCCATCTATTTCTTTTAAAAAATGAAAGCAGTTCCAGGCAGGTGTGGTGGCTCACGCCTGTAATCCTAGTACTTTGGGAGGCCCAGGCAGTCAGAATGCTTGAGCTTAGGTGTTTGAGACCAGCCTGACGTAGAGTGAGACCCTGTCTTTAAAAATGGCTGGGCTTTGTTGCAGGTGCCTGTAGTTCCAGCTACTCTGGAGACTGAGGCAAGACGATTGCTCGGGCCCCAGAGTTTGAGGTTGCTGTGAGCTATGAAACTACGACACTCTACCAGGGCAACAAAGTGAGACTCTCTCAAAAAAAAAAAAAAAAAAAAAAAAAAGAAAGCAATTTCAAAGGAATTGTCAGTGTCCCTGGACAGAATAGGGATGCATTTTCCTCTAGATATCTGGCCTGTGTTTTAGGGGAAGCATTTTTGCGTGGATGAAAATGACTGTTAGCTTAGGGTAATAAGCCACACCTGGGACACAGTTCTCCCCCACTTTTGATCTGTACTTAATCAGGCCCTTGTCCCACCAGCACATGACCTCTGAATACATTACCTGCTGGGAACGCACAGCTCTTCTGCACCCCATGTGTGAAAACCCACACCCTCACTTGTTAAAGAATGCAATATTCAAGTTTGTTCTACTCACAAGAAATCCCACACCATTTGAGATGTGTACTAACCAAATCTTAGTTGCCAATGTGCCTTCATATTTTATAAGCAGTTTCCATGAATTAGATATATTAACTTGTCACAATACTGCATTATAAGTGTGAATTACATGTTGAGGCATAAGGAATAAAGATTTCGCTTAAAGACTCATGTCACAATGATCTCTGATCACTGACATAGGGAATCAGATGGATTCCTCCTCAAACTGTCACAAAAAACTGTTGTCTTTGGGCAACCTAGGTGGAGGAGCCTACAGTTGTTTTTTTTTTTTTGCATGATGCAGAAGAGAGAGATCAGTACCTACAGTCAAAGAACTTGGGTTCTTTGGAGTTTGGGTACTGCTCTGCCAACCAATCTTTAGTCACAGATAAGTTAACACACCTGTTGCATTGATTCCACAACGGCATTCCAGCTATTGGTTAAGACTGGCCCGAGTCTCTGGGTTTGAATCCCAACACTAACACTTAATTTCCTAGAGAACAGAGCTAGTTGTTTAATCTCTCTTTATCTCAGTTTCTTCATCTGAAAGGTGGGAACAATAGCACCCATCTCTGGTTGTGTGAGAAGCAAACGAATGCCTCTAAGGGCAGGTTACTATCTCAAGTGTTAGTTGTGGCTGGAGGACAGAGATGGAGGTTCCTTATAGAAAACACCTGGGGGTGGTGCCTGTGGCTCAAAGGAGTAGGGTGTCGGCCTCATATGCTAGAGGTGGTGGATTCAAACCCAGCCCCTACCAAAAAACTGCAAAAAAGAAAAAAAAGCACCTGGAACTCATCATAATTTATCATGATTTGGACTACCTTTTTATTTTTTTGTTTTTATTTTTAGTTTTTGGCTGTGGCCGGGTTTGAACCCGCCACCTCCGGTATATGGGGCCTGAACTACCTTTTTAGATGGAAAACTTCAGATTCTAATATCTGTGGCAAATTCAGTGCAAACTCGCTGCTGTGGATTTTAGGTCGGGCTCAGTGTCGATGTAGCTTGGGCAGAGCTGTCCCAGAAGTCTGCAGAGGTGGAGGGTGAGAGGAGGAGAGGAGACTTCTGCCAAACACACTGTCCTATATCAAGCTCCACACAACACTTCATCAATTTCAGAGCTCTCTGAGAGACTGGGTTGTTCTGATTCAGGCCAGGAAAGAGAAGCGTCTACGAGAAAACCTACTAAGTTAGATCCCAAAGACAGCACCCATGCCAGGCTCTGCTGAGACCCAGAAGACATGCCACTGTGCTGAGCACTCAGGAAGGGCAGTCCCATGACTGTCCCATCACCAGTGTGTGCTCTGTGGCTGACAGGATGTGTGGCACACACGGGGCTTGATAAGAGTCCCCACAGATGGAAGACGGTGCACACCTGGGGCCATGGTGTTTTACTTTGAAAGTACAAGACAGGGGTGAGTTATATATGTATCATGAGGCCCTGAGCTCAAAACTCGCATATGTTAAATCAGGGGTCCTCAAACTATGGCCCTCGGGCCACATGCGGAGGTGTGATTGTATTTATTCCCATTTTGTTTGTTTACTTCAAAATAAGATGTGTGCAGTGTGCATAGGAATTTGTTTATAGTATTTTTTTTTTTTAAACTATAGTCTGGCCCTCCAACAGTCTGAGGGACAGTGAACTGGCCCCCTGTTTAAAAAGTTTGAGGACCCCTGTGCTAAATACAACTCCCATGGCAGTAACTGTATGAAGGAGGCACAGGTCATGTTTCAGAGGGCTGAGTGAGAAAGAAGTTTCAGAACATCTGACCCATTACCCAGGCTCACCGAGTGGTCAAGTTTGACATCTGGTCCCCATGCTCACATACATCTTCTGCATCTTGTGTCTAACTGCTGCTTAACTAGAGCTGTTCCCAGCGACAACAATTTTTATTTTATACCCCAATCAAAAAAATATTAATTTTATGCAGCTCCAAACAAAAGTTTTTAGTGGACCTCCCTAAGCATTACTGAATCAAAGCAACCCAACGAAACTGGCTGTGCTTGTCAGCCCTCCGATTTTTGTCTTTGG
The DNA here is from genome assembly GCA_963574355.1 of Loris lydekkerianus. NCBI lineage: Eukaryota > Metazoa > Chordata > Mammalia > Primates > Lorisidae > Loris > Loris lydekkerianus. The sequence goes on along the minus strand of CAUYPK010160907.1, from coordinate 73,384 downwards.
GGTTTATTTTCATTAGGAACCCAAAAGACAGGTTGCAGGAAGGTGGGGACCCAGGGAAGACAAAAAGTGTGCACTCCCAAGCGTCTGACTCAGCATGGTGGGAAAGAGCATCTGCGTCTGCCACTGCGGTGTGGACACTACTTATCACCACCATCACTGCACACGAAGGAAGACACAGTGTGGGATACAGCAGATATTTTCCAGTGGGACACAAGATTAAGTTTTAGTCCCTATTTCCCACTCACTATGTGGCCTGGGGTGTGCATTCACTTTCTCCCGGTCTTACATCTCATCAGTCCTGAGGGACCATACTTCATTATGACCAAAGTCCCTTACATTTAGCACATGTATTCAATAGCCTGCCCTAAGAGTGCACACTAGCTCGTGTGCATATGTGTGGGCATCCTGGGGGCACGTGTGTGGGTGTCCTGTGGGCGTGTATGCAAGTGTCCTGTGTGCGTATGTGCAGGCATCCCATGGGTGTGAGTGGGCATCCTGTGAGCTTGTGTGTGGGCATCCTGTGAGCTTGTGTGCGGGCACCCTGTGGGCGTGTGTGCGGGCATCCCGTGGGTGCGTGCAGCAGCTAACGCTGGTCAGCTGATGTGTCCGAGCACCAGACTAGTGCTCTGTTATATCATTTTGACTCACAGGCACAAGCTCAGATTTCAGGTTAAGATGCCCCAAGGGGATAACAAAACTGACAACAGCTAATATTTATTGAAGTCTTAGTTAATATTAGGTATGATACTAATGTGTCTAACACGAGACCTGGACTCAGAAAACTGTGCTCTCTATAGCTGGTCATCCCAGCCATATCTTCTGCACCTGTTTCCACTGTTACCTTAAGGCAGAGTTGTTCCCAGTAATAATCATTCTTATTTAATACTCACAATTGAATTGCTGATTTTGTTAGGCTCAGATACCAGCTTTGAGTGAAACTGTGTACATGACTCATCTGCAACAAGCCAGGGAAGCCAGGGTGCCGGCCGCGTGGGTTCTGAGTATTACACGCTTTCCCCTATGAACAATTAGATAATCATCACCACCCTGGAGAAGGTACCACGTGTATCCCCACTTTACAGATCAGGAAACTGAGGCCTGAAGAGGCTAACTTCCCCAGAGGCAGCAGCTGTGACTCCAATTTGGGAGTCCTGGGCGCATTGGACTGTGAGTTCCACACAGGAAGTGCGTGTGCCTTGCTGCGTGTGTCTCTTGGGCGCCCAGTGCAGTGCCTGGCGCACACTAGGTGATGGTGATCAGTATATACTGCGGAAGGAAGGAAGGGCCGTGCCTATCTCTCACTCATGACAACTACATGCTGTACAGATCACAAAACCAGCTCTCCCAGAGACTCTGCAATTAGTAACAGGGGAGACCCTTTTAACCAGCACCGGATTAGCACAATTCCTTCTACCGCCACTCTTGGGAAACCAGCTGCGGCCAGTAGACACCTTGTTGAAAGGACTCCTCCTTCCACACGAAAGAAGGAGCTGGAGAATATTCGTGTCAGGGATACTGGGGCGGATAAGCCTGTTTCCTTGGCTTCTGTTCTAGAAGCAACTTTCCTTCTAACAGCAGATCCTGATTTTGCTTTGGAAAAGTCTGCTACCTGGTCCACCGCGAGTGATCTTTGGTGGTAGGGACTGAGCTTAGTTTTCATTATGCCTCTGCCTTTTGACCACAGTAACATTGTTTCGCCTTCCTATCTGCAGAACTGCCTCCTTGCTAATGCTTTTTTCCAGCCGGAACACAAGAGAAATGGAAAGAGAGGGGGCACAAGTATCCCGGTGGCACGCGACCTGGTAATGGAGGTGACAGAGTGTCCCTGAGGTGACAACGATGCTGAGACTGAAGCCATAACCTCCTCCAGAACACTCGTGCAGGAAGAAGGCCTCCTGGAGGAAAGCTTTGCTGCAAACAGAAAACATTTAGCTCTGTGGAATCCAGGAGGGTTGATTGTTTAGTAAATATTTCATTGAGAACATTAGCTGTGGAATTTGAATGCTTAAGTAGTAGAGATAATTAAATGTAAATAATTAAAAATTAATAGTGTTTGAAATGTTAAGCACAATTAGGCAGGCAATGGATCAGTAATAAAGGGGGTCCACTCACGCTGAATATCTGCTCACTACCTCAGGGCTGTGTCACGGCGGAAACGGCCTGCAACAATTCCTAGTCGTTCATGGGATTCAAGCCTTCAAAGCGACCTGGCAGAAAGTATTATCTGCAGATGTCTTCTGGTGGAAACTTCTACAGCACAGGTTTCTCACAAATGAACTACACAGAGCATTTATTGGGATGTGTCTGAAGGGGGCAGGAGAGATTCTATGAATACATTGGTGGGAGTCACACGTCTAGTTACAAGGAGCTAGAAGTGAAACAAAGATGAATCCACATTTGTTTAGTGAGTTATGTAATGGGAATAAGCTCTCTGGAGAGGTGTTCCAAATATTCTTTCTCTTGCTCTCACTCCCTCATCTTCAATCATTTCTCTTTTCCTTCCAGAAGCTACTTCTTTCTTCAGTCTAAAAATAACAGATTCAAGTGTTCCTCGTCATACAAAGAGAATTCTCTCAACACGTCTCCCCATCAAAGCGGCCAGGCTTCCTTCCCTCCTTCCCTTTCTTCCTCATCAAACTTCTGAAAGGGTGGAGCACATTCCCTCCCTCTCCGCAGCTCCTGTTCCCCGGCGTGGCAGCCTGCCCTCACCCATGTGACCAGTGCTGTCCTGTGGGAGGGATGCAATGACCTCAGCAGACCTGTCTGCGGATCTTACACTCACAACTCTCTTCTGAGATCCTCCCTTCTTTGGTCTCAGATCTAACATTTTCTCCTAATGCTCTTTCTACCTCTCTAAGAATCAGTTCTCAGTGCCTAGGCCGCCCCCACATACAAGCTTTCCCCCTACATTCTTTAATTCCCTATACAGGGGCCTGCAAACTGAATTCAACAGAGACAAGGCAGGAAACACAATATGGGACATGGATAGGAAATGATGGGGGTAAGACAATAGGGAGTGGTGGAGCCTGTGGCAAATGGATGTAAAACGTCTGAGTTGAAAGGCATTCCAGTTGGAATACAGACAGCTCTGACCTCCTGGCCTTACTGAGAGTAAGGAATTGTATGTAAAATTATTATGTGGCCACATAGAAAAAAAAAAAAGTATGTGTCTTCCCTTAACAGTGGGGCTGACATCAATATCAGGTACAGGTTCAGGAAGGTTTTTCTTCCACCCTTAATGTTATGAACCGGCAAGTGACGGCAGTCGAGCCCACAGTGCCCTGGCCAGCTGAACGCAGTCCTTCCCCGTCCTTCACGTCTGCGTGGGTTCTGCCTTGGAGATAACTACAGGGTATTTGTCTCTGCTCTTTCCTCTGTAACTCAGAGGCCTCAACTCTTCCTTACACCACCTTCCATCAAGCTATCAATTATTTTCTTTAAAAAAATTTTATCAGGAAATTAACACAATCTTTAACTGTACTGAAAGCTTAATACGATTGCTGTTATTGTTGCTGGTGTGTGCTTATAAACCCATGAGTTCTGAGCAGTCTGGACAGCCTATCTTCCTCTTAAGTCTTATTATTTTTACTGTCTGATTTTGCAAAAATTCTGTCTTTCAGGAAAGCCTGTGTAGTCAAACATCAAAAACAAAAAGAAATAACAAGGAGAAAAGAAAAACCTCCTGCAGGGCCAGTTTAGGACCTGCGTTCCACACCTTCTCCCTAAGTGATCTCATTTTCTCTCTGGCTTCTGTTAGTGCTGTTAGGTTGCTGGCCCCGAGACCGGTACATTCCAGCCCAGGCCACTCTCTTGAGGGTAGAAGCAGAAGGGGTGGCCAGAAGAAAAAGTGAAAGACTAGAAAAAGAAATGTCTCCTCGTGTCGACACGATCATCTCCAAACGGCGTCATCAGTTCCCAGGATACCTCCAAAAGCAGGAGATCCCCCGAATTCAATCTAGTGACATTCTCTGACCAAATGCCACAGAACTTCCCTTGCTTGTTTTGAGACTATGAATGACCAAATAAACTGCACGGTTGGACCTTGTTTCAACCTTGAAGATAGAGGTGTTGCTTCAAATTAAAGACAATGACTAGACATTTGCTTTTAGAAGCTTGTACCAAAAGAATGATAATAAGAAAAAGTGCTACATGGGAGCACCATTTACTGCACATATGGAAAAGGCGTCATGTCTTAATTATACAATGAACTTCAAATGAATGTGAAAATACTAGGACTCCAGATGAAGCTGAGATTGTGAGCAGTTGTTTGTGAATAAGGGAAAAAGTCAGGGATTGGCTCCTATTTGATTCCCTAAGAAGTCAGAGCACTATGGTGGCAGAAAGATTATTTTCTACAGATATAAAAATATTCTGAATTTCCCAAAAGAAGTTTACTCACGTAATAGGCAATAAAGATGCCCCTATGTGAGCTGTAAATTTTGCACATTGTTTGTTTACTTGTATCATTTTCTTTGCCTGGTGAGAAACTGATATGACGCCTTAAAGAGTTGTCAGCACGTGTACTTGAGATACCCTGGACAGAGCCCAGCACAGAAGCCAGGTCAATCAGCCCGAGCTCAGAAGGCTGTTCATGGCTGGAGCCCCAGGGATTAGGAAGTATTTGGACTTTGCAGGCATTTGGTAATATTTGAATTACCACCTTGCTGTAAGTCTTTTATACAAATCCCAAGTGTTTGTCTATAAATACTGTCTTTAGTTTTTGTTCTAACTTCGCAATTCCATTGTTTGACCACTGGGCAATTTCCCCTTTACAAAAAAAAAAAAAAAAAAGGAATTAACCAAGGAATTTAAATCACAACAGACCACTAACCCAACACCAAGTTTATTCCCAAATTAATAACATCATTTCTAGTCATTTAACACCGCATAGCAGAAATGAACTAGCTGAGCTACACCTTACATATATTTATTCAATTCGACTAGAGTGTGCTCTGACATACTCAATGAATATTGCCACTACTGATGATTTGTTTCTAAATAATAACTCCTGAATAGAGCTCACTGCTTTATGGGTCTTCGGTGGAATTTTTAAAAAATGAATTCTGCACAAGGGATGACTTTAAAAAAGAAAAAAAAACCCCATAATCTGATTTTTTCCCTATCCAGACATTGTATTAGTTTCCTTTTATTAATCAAAGCAATAAAATCACTTTGACACACTGTCATTATTTATTATTTATTTCCTGTATAGTTCCAAGAAAGGATTTAGAGTAGTCCATTTAACAGGCTGTTAGTGTCTCTAAAATTTGGTTCCTTGGAAACAGCCGTGAAATTGAATATATAGAGCTGAGCTCAGGCTAACATACTATAGAACCAACTCCTCCTGTGGCAAATAAATTAAAGTGTTTATTACATGCCCACATACTTATTATGCTGAAATAACATCTATTAAATTAGCAATTAAGCCCAGTAAAATTTGACTGAAGCAACCAATAGCAGAACGAGTTGAAAGTAATCACAGTCTAATTCGTGAATACTGTATACAGCTTTTAAATATTACCTACAGATTCATACTGTGAATGATTAGGTCAAAATGTGAACGTCATAATTGAAGACCCCACATGAGGCTCTCCCTGCCTTTCTTTCTTTCTTTCCTTTTCTTTTTCTTCAACAGTGCTTCAGAACAGCTGCCTAGCAAAGGCTCCCCGTTTAGTCTGTTAATAACTACCAAAATAGTCACAGTATTCCCCCAGCTTCCACTACTCCGCACATTATGAGGTTTTAGCATGCAGGCCTTATTCTCAACCCAATTACCTGGATATGAAGTAGGAACTTTGCAGCTGTCACAAAATACCTATACCATTTGAGAAAGGCATTGCTATCAATAACCAAAAAATGGTGATTTTATCGCAGACAATATGTGAAATTGCACCTCACTGACAAAGCCATCGCAGAACCCGGTGATAATATTATTATAGTAATTACCATATGTCTTACATCAACTCCAGTTTTATTATCGTTCAGGTTTTCTAGAAGGAGATAGGAGCGAGCTGTCACAGGTAGACAGATAGCTTGTCCTCTATCCTCTGCCAGCTCCCCTCTGAAACACAGGCTTTCTACTTTACTAAAAGAAATACAATTATAACTCCATTTGCATTGAGAACAAGAGAAGCCCACCTAGGTTAATTACAGCTAAAGGTTCTGTTTACAGTCCCCGGGGCTAGCCGCTGCCAGATTCCCTTACTCAGGTGGAAAAAAAACTGCTGGAGTTTGAACTAAATCCACATTTTTTATTTCACTCTTGAAATGCTGTGTGGCCAAAGGGAGCCTGTCACTCAAAGATCTTTCAAAATGTAACCTCGGAACCCTCCATTTTCCAGAGTCTGAGCGTAGTTAAAAACAGAAAAGTTCAGAACCAAAAGCCTCAACAATGAGAAAAAGGAAGATGAAGGTTTGTGGCCATGATCAATAATGTGGCCATTATTGGTTGTAATAAAACCAACCAATTAAAACCATGTGCCAACTGAGTGTTCAGCAGTGAGAGGACTATTTATTGACAAGAATCTGGGTTTTAGATAAACAGTTTTCCTTATCTGTGAGGTTCCCTCTTGTCCTCTTCTTTTTGGGTTTCGGAGGGTCTTTGTTTTTGCTTGGTATTGAAGAGAATGGACTAGTCATACTAGTCCTGACTAGTACATACTAGCTGATGTATCTCTGCCCCTAGGTTCATGCGAGAGACTTATTTCTCCAGATTTAGATTTAGCTTTTCAAAAATTTGGACACAGCAGGTCTTATGCCCTTTATGTTCTTGCCAAGGCACTCACAGATGGTTTGGCTTTCTGGTTGCAACTTGAAAATCTTCTGAAAGCTTTAGATTCCAGATGTCTAAAGTCAGCCTCTTCCCAGCCACCGTCCATCACCTCTCCATATTTTAATTTATTCATACTATTTATCACTCTCTGACTTTTTTTTTTTTTTACATATTTGTCCAATTGTTTATTTTGGCCTCTCTCTCTCTCTCCCTTCCTACACCATATGCATACAACAACGTTAGCTCCTTGGAGCAGGAGTCTGTATCTGGAGCCTAGAATACCACCAGACAGATGACAGGTATTTAATCATTATAGTAAATGAAAGAATAAATTGCTATAATAATTCCATAATTTCAGGAGATCTGGAAGTTGGCTACGGCAGTAGCCATTCCCAGAGCTCCACCTGTGCACAGGTGATCTGGATTTGGAAGATACTTTCTTTACAGACCATTACCCTAGAGGCAAACTTTGAGGATATTGTTTAAGAAATGAAATGAAAAATGAAAAGAAATAAGATGGAAAATAATTCCAGTTTTATAATCTGAGGTTCTTCTAAAGAAAAACAAGTTAACTCTATGGAGTTGTAATGCATGTATAGTTTGCAGAATCAGGTTCAGACGAAGACGATGGAGACTCACCCATTTCAAGAGAAGAGAGAGGTAGGTGTGAAAGTACATTTCCAAGGAGAGGGGAAAGGAAAGCAGCATTGACACTACAAGGGAATAAAGTGGACAAACATATTGCAGAGAGCATCTCCTACAAATGGAATTCTTCGCTTACAACTAGATCCTTTCCTGGGTTCCCATAAGGCTGCAATAAAGATGTTGGTGGAGGTGTGGTCTCATCAGAGACTCAACTGGGCAAGGATCCAGGCTCAGTCATGTGGGGAGAATTCAGTTCTTTACAGTGTATGGATGGCTGTTGGTGGAGGCTGTGGGCAGCTACTAGAAGCTACCAGAAGTTTCTTGCTAAGGAAATCATCCAACGGGGCTACGTGCTTTCTCAGAGCCATCAAGGGAAGGAGAAGCCACCATCTCACGTCATGTTATAGGGTTTATGTCACCTTGAACATCCTCTCATCTTTGTGCTATTCTGTCTCTTGCCACAACAAATACACATTTCGTTTTATAAACAGATTTTGCAAATATCCTAATTTTTGACTGACTGCAAAGTGTCTCTTCTCTGATTAATGAACACATGAATACGTGAAGGCTTATGGGGGCTGCCAACCACATTCTTCAGTGGACCTAGTTTGTAAAGAATCTATTCCCTAACTTGAAAGGTTGGTCTTTCACCTTTCATATTTCTTTCCAGATACCTATACAAAGTAATAGGAAACTGAAATAATGTGAAAAGTATCTCGTGGGTTTGCATTCATTTTAACATCCTTCTCCCAAAGAGCCTGCTAGAGAGTAATGTAATTAATTGGTTTGAGTTTTACTCCTTTCTCTCCATCTGTTCTAGGGGAAGAGGAGGGTGGGGAGAAGGGAATTACACGAATAAACCCTTAAAAATGCTCATCATATCAGTCTTACAATTGCTACTATTGCTCTAGAAAATACAGGTTATTATTCACAAAACTGCTTTTTAAAATCTATGTTTCTTCTTCAATAATTCTATGTACCAGGGTAGATGTGTCCATGACACGTAGATTTATTTACTTATTCAGCAAGCACTTAAAGTGTGTTAATCTGTGCCAAGACACTGCTCTAAATGATTACACACATCAACTATCCTCATAGCATTAGTGTGAGTCATGATTTTACAAGATGATAAGGTGGAAGATCGCTGTCATGATTTTACAAGATGATAAGGTGGAAGAATTAAAGGCAGATTAAGTAAATTGCCAAAGGCCACAGACCTAGCAGAGGAACAGGTCAGAATTCGCCTCCTGTCTGCCTTGCCATGCTCCAGACCTCCACGACCCAGCAGCCACACAGTGCAGGCCACAAGGCAAGCTATGCCTGTGCATTTATATGATCTAGTACTGACATACAAAAATGAAAAGAATATCAGGTCAAATTCATTGTCATAACACATTTAATAGTTTTAGTAACAGAGCTATTAAAATAGTATTTCAATTTGCAAATTTTTAATGAGCTGTTTTACATTTTTTCCTCCTAAATTTCCATGACCTGGCATGTATTTTAAAGTTGCGACACATTTCAATTCAGACTAGCACTGTGAGAGTTACCAGCAGCTTGTGGCTCAAGGCTACTGTAACAAATAGCACAGCTCTATACTAAGTCTCTATTACACTGTGCTGTCAATAGCAGAGCCCCAGATACAGTTTTTTAAATTTATTTTTTTAATATGAGAGGATACTTGATTTGTTTGTCCAACCTGAAGCTTGAAAGCATGTGACCTGGACAAACCAGACTAATGAGTTAATCCATTCAATTTTAACTTCCTGGAGCCAGGGATTATTTCTGTCATTTTCAACACTATGTTCTTCTTGCCAAGGACAATGTCTACAAAGTACCCTGTTTCCCCGAAAATAAGAAAGTGTCTTACATTAATTTTTGCTCCCAAAGATGTGCTAGGTCTTATTTTCAGGGGATGTCTTATTTTTCCATGAAGAAGAATACGGTACACGTTTATTGTTTGCCGCGTCCCATCCCCTCTGATCCTCCTGTTCTTCTACACGCATCTGTGAAAGTCTCCTCCTCTCTCCCGCCCCTGCTCACTGCTCACTCCGACCTCCAGTCCACCTCCACACAGCAGTGACATCACTGGTTGCTAGACGCAGTGCTAGCAACCAGTTTACGGTAAATTAATTTTCATTCTGAGACAGAGCCTGGGGGGGCCTTATTTTTGGGGGATGCCTTATATTTCACCCAGAAGGAAACCTGTAGGTAGGTCTTATTTTTGGAGGATGTCTTATTTTCAGGGAAACATGGTAGCAAACACTCAACAAGATTTTGAAAGGGAGAAATAAAGGTGAAGGAAGATGGGATTTGTATTTTAACTATTGGCTGCAGACATTAATTACTCAGCATGGTGAGATGGCCAGACTGGGTTCACTCAATGGAATGCACCAAATGTTACATTGTGTCAGATGCCAACCCCTGAGGATGTGCAGAGAACAGGCCCAGATCTTGGCCTTAAGATGTACACAGGGAGACAGATACGTTAACAGTATAATGTAGCTCTAGGATAGAACCTGGACAGCCTTGGGGTTGATTGACTCTGGGCAAAGGTTGAGGGTAAGGAAGTGGAGATGGCAAGATGACATCGATGACATCAAAGCGAAGATGATAAACAATGAGGCTAGGTAAGAATAGACCTGCACGTTTGCAAAATAAGGCACCTTTCTCACTTATTATAGTTATCCAATTATGTTCCTGACCCTTATTAGTTGGGGTGGACATACACATCTCATTTAGGTAAAATGCCATGGAAACTGCAAGCAAAACTCTCAGTTTCAAAACAACTATGAAACCCAGGTAAGGCAGTGGAGCTAAGGTGGTGCATTCATGGCTATGAAATTGAAAAGAAACCCACTCCTACTGAATTACATATATTAGGGATTTGATGTGGCACAAATAATCAGAAGCGTTTCCTTTTATTAAAAGCCACACTTCCAAAAACATAATTTTGGTACAGCAAACTGTAATGAATACGGCTATAATACATCACACCGCGTTAAAAATCAATGAAGGGTGAAAATACAAGTACGGTATTCAAAACAATTCAGATTAGGATAAAGCTGTCGACCTTTATGTTCTATTCCCTGGTCTTAGTAGAGAAAAGAGAGAGAAACAACAGAGCTGTTAATAAAATGTGAAACTACATTTCACCCCGGTTGGTGTTGGAAATCACACAGTATAAACTGTTGGATAACAACGAAGTAATACAAGTTCTGTTTGGGGGCTCCCTCCCAGAGTGTCCCCATCAAGCTTCGTTTTTCTCCAATAAATCACACATTGAAAAGATCACCACTTTCTATTTTGAACCCCAAATTAGGCCCCACAACATATGGTTAATCTTCTGAAAAGCAGCATTAATAGTGGCATGCACAATTATATCAGAATCACAAATAAATGACATCAACAGATTTATGAACAACCTTTATGGATGAACTCATCAATCAAATTTAAATGCTTGAACAATGCAATGATGCCACTTATTAGACAAGCCTAAAGAAAATGGATACATTTTATTGCTGCCAAGATTAACAAAATGGGGCAGAGATCATTAAGGATTCTCCAGTTAAGGGGAAAAAACAAAGACCTCATGTCCCATTAAAGGAAAAGAAACAAGCCCAAGAACACCCCTGTCTGCCCCCCACCAGGTTCAACTGACATCATAAGTCTACTAAAATACACCAATTAAACATGCTACAGTCCTCCGTCACTTGGAAGAAAACATACGTATTTTCTCTTGGGGCTACTTTTTCTTACCATGTATCTCATTATCTTTTTCAGGGTATCACAATTGGGCCTTTGCTTAATTTTTGTCCCTTGCCCAATGGTGATGAAAGAAACAGTCTCCCTTGTTTTGAACTTCTCTTTTGACTAGAATTGGAGGGTCCCAGCCACGTTACTTCTCACTCTTTCATCCCCTCCTTACTCTCCACTAAGGTGCTATTGAGTGGTGAGAAAGGGAAAAAGCATAATTATAGCCAACAGAAAGGTAATAATGGCACGTTCCTAAAATGTGTTTTATATATTAATTAAAATATTTTTTTACAATTTTTGATAGCAAAGGAAAACAAAAGTAATACCATGTTACAAAGAAAAAAGCCAGATATTAAATTATGTATTAGATGTTACTTGAAGAGATTAAAACATATACATAATTTTAAAACTTCGGTCTAATAGGAATATTATTAGCAAATCAAAAGACAAACAAAATTGGGAAAATATTTGAAATCCAGGGTAGGTATGAGATAGATATAAAGTATGTATTTATAATATAAAAAAACCTTTATAGAAGAATTTTAAATAAGAAGAAAATCCCGATTTGAAAACGGGCAGCTCGTAAAAGAGATAAAACGGCCAATGAATCTATGAAAAGATGTTTGATCACACCGTTAATGAAAAATCACCAGTGAAAATGACCAATTGTTTTTACCTAACAAATGGGGCAAATATCTAATTTTCCTCTAGTAAATGAGAGAAATACTAGTAATACTCTAAGGGTATGAAGAATCCACCTTTTTATGTATTGCTAATGAGAGCATAAATTCTTGCAACCTTTCTCTTGGAAGTCCTGAAATAGGTATAAAAATTGAACCAGTAATTCCTCCTCTAGAAATTTATCTCAAGGAGTGATCAGGTTAAGTACAAGAACACATGTATTACTACAAGAAGCTTCACGGAAGCATTATTTCAGGGAATAGAAAATGAGAAGCAATCTATATTATGCGAGTAAAGGATTGGCTGCGTGCAGTCTAGAACATCTCCCCACTCATTTAAAGGAATTATCTGCAACCTTTACAAATAATGTGTTTCTGTTATTTCTTGATATGGAAAGGTCTCCCTGAAATTCAACTGAAAAAAAGAGCAAGGTGTTGGGCATAATTCAGAGTATGGCCCCTTACATAATTGACGAGCATAACTGTATGTGTAAGTATAAATACAGAGATGACAAATATGTTAGCAGTGTTTGCCTCTGGGACAATACTTGAATTTTCTAAATAAGCATGGTACTTTAATTGCAAAAAAGATTTATACACTAAAATTAAAACTTGGTAACAAGATTATAACTGACTTTTTCTTCTCTTTTTGAGCCTTTGAAAGTGTCTAGATTTTCTATTACTTTGCTTTATTTTCATATTAAGAAAAGTAAGATGAAATAAGATAGGAAAGAGCCATGGCAGCTTGTGCCTACTGCCCCGGGTCCTGTTGGGCAGATTCCTTCACCCAAGTTTACCCACAAACACATCAGCTGAAGTGGGAGGCAAGGAGGCGTCAGAGTCCTGCTGACATAGCCAGGTTTGATAACCATGTAAAATCCACACGTGTACCTTAAAAAAGCTATACAGGAATTGAAAGACCCAGTTCCAGTATTACTGTCTTATAGATTAAAATGTGTCATGCTAGGTCCCAGCTGTCTCTTCTAGAGAGTTCTTCCAGTAATTATCTTTTTAAATATTGTCTCAAAAGCTGACAAATGCAAAACAGAGTTTTTGAAATGGTGATTTGTATCTCCCATAGTTCGAGGGGTAGAAGAAGTGTCGATAATTACTAACAAAACTCATGGAAAAAAGTAAGATTTTATTTATATATTTGTTTTAAAAGACATCCTTAATGATGGAGTGTATAACGTAGGAAACACGTCCTCATGCCGTTTCTTCCTTAGGTATCAACTATTTGGCTTGGGTGACGGTACCTAATGATGGAAGCCTTAAAACTGAACAAGAGGCTCTGTCACTTGAAAATTTAAACAAAGGACACTACTTGGATTCTGCATTAATTTGGGAACTGAAGGCAGATAAATGGACTCTGCCCGGGTCTTTTCAGCTCTATGATATTCAAGTTTAGGTTACTCTGACGGCAAAGATAAAATCTGTTGTTGGTTTGAATTGGCAAATTCACATAGACTGACCAAAAGAAATCAAGCCATTCGGTTCCTTACTCTCTTTACTTTCAAATAAATGAAAAAAAGAAAAATCAAATTCCTGCTCCTGGATGTGGTCCTGGTCAGGAATGCTTAGATGCAGAAGACTACACGTTCCTTCACCCATCAGGATTTCTTCTTGGTTCCCTTAGCTGAAGTGGCCCTTGGTCTGAGTGTTTCAGTCACAGAAGCGTGGATGCACAGTCACTGTCGTGCACTAAAGATATGATGTGGAGAGAACTTTGTACGTATATGAAAGTGTGTGAAGAGGCCAAGGAACCGTGTTTGAACCAGTCCATCCCTGAAGCTGCCCAGAAGAGGAAATAGACAAATATTCTGGTCACGAGCATTTTCGGGAATGTATTGATGCTTTGGTATCCTCTATAAGGCCCAATAAATGTCAGTCCCCTGTGGAAGGTTCCAGAGACAACGTGCTATTTGGAAAGGTTCATTCAAATTAAGTTTCTTGAGGGAAGGTCAATCTCCTGTTTCTTCATACCCCCATCACAATAGCTTTTGCATAGGGGCACAGAAGTGTCTGTTGAGCAGTTGGATGAGTCCGTTCTTATCAATGAGACCAAGCTTTGTAAATAACATTTATAAATTTGTTGCAGATAGGCAGAAATGCAATTGCTTTACTCATGTCGACCTTTCATCCTGTGACCACACAGAATTTATTTATTAGTTCTAGCAGGTGTGTGTGTGTGTGTGTGTGTGTGTGTGTGTGTGTGTGTGTGTGTGGTGTGTGTGTGTGTGTGTGTGTGTGTGTGTGTGTGTGGTGTGTGTGTGTGTTTGGTAGATTCCTTGGAATTTCCTACATGATGTCTGAATATAGGGATGGTTTTTTTTCTTCCTCTCCAACACATATGCCTTTTTATTCTCTTTTTCTTTGCTTATTTCAGGGGTTGGAACTCCCAATACTATGGTGTCAAACCTCTTTTCATTGTTTCTGATCATAATGGGCGTTCAGTCTTTCGTGGTTAAGTATAATGTAAATCGTAGGATTTGTTTCCTGTTTTTCCCCTGTAAATATCATTTATTAACTTGAGTAAATTCTCCTCTATTCTTAATTTGCTGAGAGCTTTTCTCATAAATGGGTCTTAAATTTTGCCACATGCTCTTCTGTGTTAATTGATATGACCCTGTTTTTCTCCTGTAGTTTGTTAATACAGTGATTGATTGACTTTCAAACGATGCATTGGTTTTGTACACTTCTCCAGCTATTTAGCAACAAATTCAATTTCATTAATAGCTACATAACTATTCAGGTTGAGTCTTGGTAGTTTGTGATTTTCAAGGAATTTGTCTATTTCTTCTACTTGTCAAATTTATGAGTGTAAAGTAGCCCATAGTATCTGTTATTACCTTTTAATGGCTGCAACATTTGCTGTGATATCTGTTTCCTTCCTCATATGGATGATTTGTGTCTTGCCTCTTTTTATCTTTGTCAGTCTTGCTAGAAGTTTATCAATTTCACTGTTTTTTTTTTTAAGAACCAGTTTTTTTGTTTCATTGGTTTTCTCTGTTGTTTTTTCCTTTTATATTTCTTACTCTTCTTTATACTGAAGATCAATTCCTAAGACAGGAAAAAAATAGCCCACTTTCTCCCATTTTCTTTCAAGGTCTTGGTATCTTCCATTCCAAAGATAAAGAATATACATTCTTCTCATTGTCCCATATTGATCATATCCTAGAACACGAAATAAACCTCAACAGAATCACAAGAATTGAAATTTTACCTTGCATCTTCTCAGACCACAAGGCACTAAGAGTGGAAGTCAACTCCAACAAAAACCTTCAACCCCACACAAAGGCATGGAAGTTAAACAACCTTATGCTGAATGATAATTGAGGGCAGGAAGAAATAAAAACGGAAATCATTAACTTCCTTGAGTATAACAACAATGAAGATACAAATTACCAAAACCTGTGGGATATAGCAAAAGCAGTCCTGAGAGGAAAATTTATCAGGTTAGAAGCCCACATTCGAAAAGCAGAAAGAGAACGCATCAACAAACTCACAAGCCATCTTATGGAACTGGAAAAAGAAGAACGATCTAAGTCTAAACCCAGCAGAAGAAAAGAAATATCCAAAATTAAATCAGAGATTAATGAAATTGAAAACAAAAGAATCACCCTCATATTTTCTTCATCCCTTCTGTGTCAGAGAAAGGACCCTTTTTTGTCCTTTCCAAGGATAAACACTCCCTTCCTAGTATTTTGATTCTTTCCTCTGGGAGTCAAGCTACCTACTTTGCTTTCTCTTTCATCTTTTAGCTACTCCTTGGAATGTAAATCTGCTCCCACCTCCATTTCACCCTAGAAACATTTCCTCTGGTATAATTCCCACCAAACTCTTACTTTATTGCTTCCCTTCAACCCCAAACTTCCCAAGCAGATGGTCCACCTTCTCTGCCACTAGCAGTTTGTGTTTCATTCATTCTAGCTAGTTCCTATTCTCATGATCATGACTAACCATGCTCTGACTGTGACTCCGTTTACCTCTTATTCTGCTCACCAGTTTCTACTTCTCCTGATACTAACTGCCCACTAAGTGCTGTTCACTAAGTGCTGCCCACTAAGTGCTGGTTCAGTGCAACCAAGGCTGACCTCTCTGTTCTATATTCTTCTGGCTTCTCCTTACTGCCTGCTTGTTGAGTATCTCTGAAGTTTGCCATAACTCTACTATTTGTGTTTCCATGTTCAAACTCATCAAGAGACTATCTGACTAATTGATCAGTCACTCTTCAGTATAAATGCCTGATTGCTCATATCTGTTTGGAAAATTAACCCATGGTCTGACTTTGGGCCAGCCACTGTTCCCTGAGCCAGTGAGCTGTGACCAATATGTGAAGGCAGTACAGTCACAAAACACACAACTAGGCCGGGTGCAGTAGTTCACACCTGTAATCCCAGCACTCTGGGAGGCCGTGGTGGGAGGATTGCCTGAGTTCAGGAGTTTGAGACCAGTCTGAGCCAGAGCGAGACCTCATCTCTCAAAAGAAAGCCAGAGGTTGTGGCAGGTGCCTATAGTCTCAGCTACTTGGGAGGCTGAGGCAAGAGAATCGCTTAAGCCCAAGAGTTTGAGGTTGCTGTGAGCTGTGACGCCACAGCACTCTATGGAAGGTGAAAAAGTGAGCCTCTGTCTCTAAAGAAAAAAATAAAAAAACACAACTAGGTGTTAGAAACATGTCAAGAGGAGGTAAGAGTAGGAACTTCTAGGAGGCACTCAGAGTAAATAACAAATAAAATTCCAGATTGGATGTACTTATGGTATTAGTCTGGAGTTTTGGCTATTTTTTAGTAAAAAGATAAGAAGATTATTCAATGATAGACATTTTATCTGAACTGGCAGTTTTTTAAAAAAAAAAAGCCTCAATATCAGTAATTTTAGATTTACATTTCTTCACAGTTTCTCTGGCACTTGCCTCTGAAATTCACCAAGGATTTTCAGTCACATGGTTGTTTTCCTTTAAGATGTCGAAGAACAATGAGATTGATTCATGAAAAGTAATAGAATTTATAGTAGCCTGGATTTAAAAATTTCTAAGTTTCATTATTTCTTTGTAGAAGGAAAGATTTAAAAATTCACCTAGCTTCAAAAGCCTGGATATATAGAGCTGCCTGGAGAAGCTATGTTAAAACACGCAACTCTGCTAACTTGGACATGAATAGTATGCATACCCTTTCCTTTCGCTGTTTTACTAATTTACACGTGAAATAAAGTCATCACCAGAAAAATGAATACAGCATGTCAAAACATGATACAGGACATTATTTATCACTGCCTTATTTTTACTACAAATATTTCCACCTTCAAGCATCTGCACAACAACCAGCTTATTTAACGCCATATTTATGGAGTTTTTCCCTGATTTTTATTAGCAGTCTTTTGTGAAACTGGTTAGGGGTCTTTCCCATTATTTCTTGTACAATGCTAAAAATATTCATTAGTGTAGTAATACTAAAGTTCTTATTGCCACTCTAGCTTAAACTCCCTTATTACAAAATTATTTTAGAGGAAAAGTATTCTGAGTTGCCAAGATTTTAATAAAGAAAGTTATGAATTTTTTTTTTTTTAAAGTAACTAAGAACTCTTGGCTTCATCTTTGGAATGTTAGCTTAGTTTAACCCACTTCTCAGTGAATACACTCTGATAGGCACTGGGCATCTTAAGATGAATTAATGCAGATTCTAAGGGCAAAGTGCTTACATCTTAGGAGATGACACAGTTGGGCATACACTCAGTGAAACCTCTGGTAAATTTCCTCTGGATGCTACAGGAAAGGCACCTTATCTTCTGAGGGAGGGAGGAGAGTGTCAGGGACAATTTTTCAGTTGACAAGATGCCTTAGCTACGACTTGAAGAATAAATAGAAACTCATCCAGGGGAAGAAAGTGGGGGATTTTCAGGCTGTGGGGAACAACTCGAGTGGGAATGAATAGTGTGAACAAGGGCACAGACATTCCTTGGTGCGTGTGAAAACCTACAAGCTGTTTAGTACTTCTGGAGAGTAACACGATTGGCTGGGAGTTGAGGAGCCAGGAGGGGCAAGATGTCAGGGGCTGTCCAGGTCACCTGAGCAGTTTTCATTCAATCCTCATCAAGGATGCCTGGAAGCTATTTAAGTTGGGAGAGCTGTAGCCATGTATGTCCTTCAGTGGGATCACATGGAGAAATTTGAAGGGATAAAATCAATGTTAGCACATGGATAATTGAAGGGATAAAATCAGAGGCAGGCAAACCGGTTCAGAAAAGTTCTGGACTCATAATTAAAGAGAAAGATAATCAAGGCTGGGGAACCAAGGCAGGGGTAAAAACAGTATAGAGGTGCTTACCCAAAGAAATTAAAAGTAGGGTTTTAATGCTGATTTCCAACACCTAATGCCATTCCAGTAAACCTAATCTATGAATTCCAAGCAATGGACATGAGACTAGGAAGTGGGTATAGTCTAATCCTTATGATTATTCAGTTGTAGTAGGTGGGTTATTTCAATAAACTTCTCTTTGGATCTGTATGTGCCTGTGTGTGCAACAGATATAGTTCATTTAAGAGTGGTGTCCACCTGAGGAGAGTGTCCACCCAGGGACCAAAATACCAACGTCTGGCAAACACTAAAGCTATGATAAGAAGGAGGAGTGTCTGGTGCTCAGCTAGGAGTCTCATCCTTCTCACTTTCCTCTCCAACACTGATGGTGTGGTAAAAATGATCTTCATATTGGTAATATTTTATTGGGGATCTCTTCTTTTCCTTATTTTTAAACTGTAACAGAAGCTAGAAAAAAGATTTTGGGTACATCATCAGCTTGACCCTCTTCTGACCTTATTTTCTAGAAGGACAATAATTTCTATCCAACTAATTATTATTTTTTAAATAATTATTTATATAAGATGCTATCTAGTGTAATGGTTAATTAACATGTCAACTTGACTGGGCCATGGGGTGCCCAGATATTTGGTCTAATGCTATTGTGGGTGTGTATGTGGGGGCGTGCCTAGATGAGACTAACAGTGGAATGGGCAGACTGAGTAAAGCTTAGCGCTCTCCCAAGGTGGGTGAGTACCATCCAATTAGCTGAAGACTCAAATAGAACAAAAATGCCCAATAATGGGGAACTCCTTCTGCTGACCACTTACATTGGGACATGGTCATTTCCTGCTTCTACACTCTCACTGAAAAACTAACTGGCTTTCCTTTGGTCTTGAGTGTTTTGGCCTAAAGATTAGACAAAGCTCATACCTTTGGCTTGCCTGAGTCTCCAGGAGATCTTCGGACTACAGATCTTGAGACTTCTCAGATCTGGTCCATAATCACATGAGCCAAATCCTTATAATAAATCATATACTATGTAGTATATATGTGCGCACATATATACTACGTGTGTATGTATGTATATATACATACATACATACATACATATACATATAGTGACTTGTTATTTCTGTTTTTTTTTTTTTATGGAGAAGCCTGACAAACATCTAGGTAATAAATTATCTATTAAATAAAAATAAGCAACCAAACTTTATTCATAAGCCTATTACCTAGAGGCAACTGAAATATTGTGTATACAGTGGAAGTTTAATTTTTCAAAAAATGAATCATACTATGAATATTAGTGAACCTAGATCAATAATAGATTATGAACAGAGAACACTTCAATCCTGCTGTCAATATTTAGCCCAATTTTTTTCCACTTGAGTTTAATAATGTTCAATGTTTCAAGCAAGTCCATTTTTGTTTATCACAAATTTTATCGTATGCTTTTTTAGTTCTTTTTACTTTATCCTTTGTTGATTACACTTACAGCAGTCATTCTAGGTTAAAGTTAAAAAAAAAGTTTTTATGTATATGCAAAAAGTAATAGTAAAACATATACATAAGATCTTAGTGGAAGGCAGGGCCAAATAACGAAATCAAAATTTCCTTTTCCAAACTGAAACTTGTACAGGTAAGAAAGTGGGGCTCTGAGCCTTGCCTACCTGACTTTCCAGTCACCCTGAAGGAATTCTGGGGAGGCTTCACAGTTATTCCAGGAGAAATGAATTCCAGAGAAGTACTGCAATTCTATTTAGAATTTTCTTTTATTCGTTTTTTTTAGTTTGTTCTGTGTAATCAATAATGCACTTTGTTAATATCTGCCCTTAATTTTTAGCCCTTAGAGACAAATGTGAAGCAGGTGATCAGCTGGGTGAGGCTTGCTTAGACATGTCCCACCTTGATGAGTCATCTGTCCTCCCCTCCTGCCTGCAAACTCTGAGATACTGACTTAGCACACAAGTGCAGGAGTGTTTTCCATCAAAATTTGGACTGCCTTCTTGGTTTAAAGGTAAATGATGCTTTCCTCTTTAAAACTATGCAAAAAATCAGTGGATGACCTATTCTCCAGGAGTGCTTCAGAGAGTTAGTTGTTTTTGTTTTTCTCGTTTTCTTTCTTTCTTTCTTTTTTTTTTTTTTTTTCCATGCAGATAACTAAATTGATCCTGCCTTTATTTTGGTAGAAAACATAATGTCTATCTTCCAAATTCCAAATTCTCAAACACACACAGAATGATTATAAGTATCACTGTGAAAATTTTAGGAATGTGTTGAAATCATAATATCCAGTGTACATCTTTTCTCGTGAGCATATGTGTTCTGCTAACAGTAACGGCAATTTTTAAAAGATGATGTAGTTGAGTGGATGATGCTCTTGGTGCACATGGAAATGTAAAAGGGGGAACTTGATTAAAGTCTCATCTCAGTCATCCAGGGTTCCAGCGAATGCTGAAGTTGAATTAGGCCAATTTAATTTTTTTTTTTTTTTTTTTTTTTGGTCTTGATCAAATACTTATGACTCAAATATAGTATTTACCTAATTCAGAGGAACAGAATTTTATAGTCACAGGAATATTGAAAGACCTATATATCACCATTACCTGCACATTTACCTATGTCGACATAAATCCACGTATCTCTAACTGTATTGATGTCAATATTGGTAATAGGCACCATTAAATGCTTCTTCAAACTCACATTGATAACAACTTATAGTAAAGGCATCATTAGGAACACATGATCCTAAATATTTTATGTTTTAAAGTTAATACTGAAACTGTGTAAGGGTTTCAGCAGCCATTAAGCTCGTTATTTAAAAATTCCAAATCTCTGAGTTATAGAATAGGCAGAAACAAAACCTCCTATCTATGTCTAAGTAAAAATGTTTGATTGGTTTCTTTCGGCAATCAATTTAGGTAGCTAAAATGCTTTCCCCTGAAATTGCTATATTTACTTGGCTTTTATTTTTTTCTAAGATTAAAAAAATTACACGTCTTTCCCCACTGCAATTGTGACACTGCATATCACCACCCGCGTGTTTTAATTCCATGATTGCATATATTTACACAAATTATATAATAAGATGCAATTACAATAATTATAGAGGAATAGGCAACAATTGAAAAAAATTATAAATTCCCACTAAACGATATAAAAACGGTCAGATAAACCAATACAAGGAAAGAAACTGTTTTAGGATGAACCCAACCACACAGCAGCAAACACCTCAGTCTCAGCAAACTGAAACATGTTACTCTGGAGAATCTGAGGCTTCAGGCTTACAGGCAAAGTTCTTTTCCTCTGAAATTTGTTTCCCATTTCCATAACGTGAATATTTAACATCTTGACTTTCCTAAAAATGTTATGACTACAGAATATTTTTTCCTAGGTATTTTCTTATTGTTATTTCAAAGAAAAGAGGAAGGATAATTACTAAAATAATAAAACACAAACACACTATAGAAACTCTATGGAACTTTAGTTAGGAACGAGCTAATTCTGCTATGATTTTCTTGTCTTTGTTCCTAGAACCTGTCTCCCAGTATATATCTCATTTTCAAGAATTCACAGGCTAAGAATATTATTTGTCCCATTTATTTTTCTTTTAGAAAAGAGTATTTATAGGATGAATTAGGCAATTCATACATTTGAGCTTTCTACAAATTGTCCTATAAGGTAATAGGGTATTTTATTTGCAGTTTCTCACTTTGTTTTGTACTTCAGACAAGTATCCTCAATAGTTTGCCCTTTGATTTCTTTTTGCAATGGTTTGGCTAGCTCTGAGCCTACACCTCGCCATCCTGTGACAGTGAAAAATCAACATTTTGACACATCACAATTCTTCACAAAGAAGAATTCATATTTACCCTCATTCTAGGTTATTCATAATTCCTTTATGTTCTAGGCACTGTGCTGGGTTCATTATTTACATTATTTCTTTATAGGATACTTCATAACAACCTTTTGAGATGATCCTTAGCAGAACCTTCTCCATTTACCCATGTGCAAAGTGAGGGTTTGAAAGCTAAGTGTAGAGATGGGTGTTAGAGATTACACAGTAATTGAACCAAGATGTGAATTCTGGCCTGTCTGAAGCATTTATATGAACATTCGCAGACTTCCAGCACTGCACTCCTATGAGGCCCTGAGGATAGGAAGGTGAATACCACGTGGTTATTGCCTTTGAGGCTCCTGATGTCTTTCAGGTAAGACAGCCACAAACAGCAGTCATTTTAATATAAAAAGGGAAAGTGCTGAGAGAGAGGCCTGCCAGCCTGAAACAGTTTTCTTAAGGCAATATTAGGTGCCTCGTGTATTTTACCAAGCAGCAGCCCAGCTGTAATAACCACTGAGTAGTGATGATTTCAAGTGGAGATAAATCAGAGTCTTCAAGAAATGAAACTAATATACAGTCTCAGAAAATAAAATTTCAATGTCTCAGAGCATCAAAGAATTGCATGGAATTATAAATGCACTGATTTGCTGATTAAATGATTAATGGAGTAATCTATTCATTCATTAACAAACGATCGTTAAGGACTCGCTTTGGGCCAGGTACTGCACAGGCTTTGAAGATGAAAGGATGGAGGCGGAAAGACAGGAGGTGGAAAGACAGGATGAAAGACAGGAGCCTTGGAGCCTTGGAGCTCGCACACCTCACAACCCAGCAGAGGCTGGTAGTTGCTGCGTGAAGAGAGGGGGAGGTGCCACAGAAGCGTGCAGGAAAAGCTCGAACCCAGATGTCCTGAAGGAAGAGAGGTCTACCAGGAGGCCGTGGGGCAACCAAACAAAAAGGAGGGGAAAGGTCCTAGTGGTCCAGAGGCAACCTGTTGTGTGAAAGCCTAGAGAGGAAAGAGAGCACGATGGTCCAGTGTTGTGTCGCCCTCACCCCCAAATTCATATGTTGAAGCTTAATCACCAATGGGATGGTGTTAGGAAGTGAGGCCATTGGGAGGCGATGGGGTCATAAGTGTAGTGCCCCCGTGAACAGGATTTGCACCCTTTCTGTCACGTGAGGACACAGCAGAGAAGGCTCCATCTATGAACCAGGAAATCAGCCCTTATTGGTTACCAAATTTACCACTGCCTTGGACTTGTCAGCCCCAGAACTGTGACAAATAAACTTCTGCTGTTTGTAAGCTGCCCAGTTTATGTCAGCTCGAGCAGACTAAAAGCACAAGGGAAATAAGGGCCTGAGAGAATTTTAGTCTGCTTCGAGTCACAGGTGGAAAAGGTAGAAGGGAAAGAGGCAAGTAATAGATAGTATGACCAGAAAAAGAATCCATTGCATTAAAATGGCTTGGGGCTACTTGTGCATATGGGAAATGAACCCTTTCTGAGGTTCTGCAGGTTCTCGCACATGCTAGAAACGTCTTGTCTGTTCCTCTAATAGTACAGTAGAACCTCTGTAAGTTGACCACTCGGGGAACTGTACCTAACTGGTCCACATATGGAGGTGGTTGACATGAGGAACTTCCACGGAGTACATAGGGTGCATGTCCAGTCTATGAAAGTAAGGTCAATTTAAGGGGGAGGTCAACGGAGGGAGGTGGTCAGCTATGGAGCTTCTATTGTCTGATGCTCTAAAGGAATGTTTTACCATTCCTGGTTAATAACACACGAAAATGTGAAAAAAATTATAAAGGAGATTAGGATGATCTTGAAGCTAAAACTGAGGATACAGCTGGAATACCCCAGGGGAAGCAGAGGGAAAGATTAGATGCAAGTACCTGTCTTCATGATCCCAATTATGGCACCCTCCTCATGCTGGTAAGGAGCAAACCTCATGTGAATGAAGCACATGGTATCCAGGCATAGGGTACTGTGGACCCTGGGCCAAGTGGGGAGAATCTGAATTTAGCCCAAAGAGTGATATGATGTGGGGAAGCCTTTGAGTGGTAAATTAAAGGAGTTGCCCAGAGGCTGGTGATGTAAGAAATTGTGCAGAAGGGCTTTTTCTCACTAGTGCAGTTGTAGCCAGAGAAAATCAACTAGATGTCTGTGCTATTTGTCACCATCATGTCATAGAGAAGAACCTTTGTCTTGGACTTGTAGCTTTTATGAGTTGACTTGGACTATTAGCAAATCTGACGGCCTGCTGCCTCACTGCTCTTTCTGCCTGTTATTGCGACATAGAGGGTTGAGTCTTATTCAGAGACTGTAGGAACAGGGAGGTCCGCAGTAGCTGGCACAGGAAGCAGGGTCGAGATCATGATAGAATCCTAGAAACCACGTTAACAATTTCATCCTAAGAACAATAGAAATCGAAGAATGGGTTTGGTAGATAAATGATCAAATGAGAGTGAATCTTAGAACGATCCCTCTGGTGGGAACGGCTTAAAAGAAGCAACAGAGTAGATAGTCCAGGAAAAATGTTTGTGGGAGTCACGTAGAGGAATGTGGGTTGGTTGCTTCTAGATGGAGAACAGTGGAGATGGGGAGAGTGAGATGGAGAAAGTGGGTGCATTCTCGGGATGTGTGGGAGGTGGGTGAGTGGGGGGTGGGTCATGGTATGAGAGATGGCAGGGTCCAAGGATAATCCCTACATATACAACTTTGGAAACTGGTTAATAGAAACAAGAAACATTAGTAAAGGACCAATTCATATTAGCAGAAGGCTGAGATGATGAGTTTTATTTTGAACATGGAGAATTAGGGTACCTCTGGGGCATTCCAGGGGATGTGCCTCGTTAGTAACTGGATACACAGATCTGCAGCTCAGGACAAAGACCTGGGGTGGCGATATAGACAGATGTCTTTCCTGCATTACTTATAACACACTTCTAAGCCAAAGAGACAAGTTCAATTTCCAAACACACACACCTTACTATTTAAGAGAACTTTGTGTTTATACTTCATCTTATCTGTCAGAAGCATCTTTATAAAATTCTTGTCATGCCTATATTCAACAATCAAAAAATTATAGGAGGAGTACTCTATTTAATGATGGTATTCCTCTAAAATTCAACACTTTAAGTGGCATTAATGCTCTTTTCCCATCTTATACACACTTTCAAGAATAATTATCTGATCAGGAAGTTCAAAAGTTCAGATATTATTTTCACTGCCTTTCTCAATTCAAATTCTTACTTCACCTCCAGCAATTGTCATAAAAGACACCACCTCTTTACTTCCCCTACGGAGGAAATGGTTCCCGAGAAGTGTCAGCAACAAGCACAGGGCTGAGAAACCTTGACAAGTGGCTTTATTCTGAGGAGCTCACTGTGCTTAGGGGGTGTGCGAATTTTCCTGGCATCTTCTCCATCTTGAAAAGGCTTTTAACTTGCATATATTACTGCCCGGTAGGAAGGGATTTTGGCAGGCTTTTTTTTTTAATATCACCTTGAATTTTTGTATTGCTAGATAACAGCTTAAATACCATTTCCTTCTCTTGAGTTAAGAAAGAGAAAAGAAAGGCCTCATTATGGTTTTTCCTCCCTCAAAATGACAAATAAATTTAAGACAAGAGCATTTTGTTTCCTTTTAGCAGTAAGGTCACGCTAACTTTCTGCATACTTATGAGAGTAGGTATTTCACTAAAGCACATACAGGGCACCATTCTCCATCTGAAAACCAGTTAAAAACATCACAAAGCTCTAAGGGACGATTGCAGAAAATGAGGGAAATGAATGCATCATTCCCTTCCTTCAAATTTTCCTGCACACAGCAAACACATCTAAACACACCCTAGTGCATTTATCTGGGAGATGTTCTTGGTAATTCATACACGGACTCCAATTTGCAAACAACTGACTTAAGAAGTTAAGGTTGGATTCTGTGAAAAGGACTTTGCAATGCGAACGTTTTGTCTTTTTGAGTGAAAAAATTATTTTTATTCATAGCACAGAGCTTTAGCATTTCACAAAACTCAAAGAAAACCCCTTTCCTCAATCACAGTTTGAAAACGGTTCCCTGATAATTAACAACTACATTTCTTAATAAATAATGAACAAGAACGAGGATGGTCTCTGATTTGAATGTAGGCACACAGTACAGAAACACAGTCTTGTTCCCTACCCTAGTTGTACCACTGCCTACAAATCTGGGGTGGGGGGATGTCATCTCAGCCTAACCAACGCTACAGAGAACGACCACAACCATTGCTAACCTGATATAGGAACAGCCGCTGGGCAGTTTGCTTCGGAGGCAACGAGAGTGGAAGGGCTAAGCCGGAGGGGGAGTCTGTTCCTCCCGTGCCTGGTGGTTAACCCTCCGCACCATCCTTGGGCAAAACCTCTAGCCCTGCATTAGAGAAATGTATTTGCTGCCTATCTCTAGAGAAAGTAAATAAAGCTCTTCACCATTTCTTGTCACTTTTGCCAAAGTATAACTTACATAGGAAAGGTGCGTTAGTACTAGTCGCACAGCTCAGTGAACTGTCATCCAGAGGACGCCTCATGCAACAGCACCCAGATCAAGACACAGAACAGTCTGCACCCGAAACGCCTTCTCCTCCCCCAACGAGGATCAGCACTCATCTGCCTTCCTGCAACATAGATTCCTTTAACCTGATTTTGAACTTTCTACAAATGAAATCATACAGTCTGTATTTTCAAGAATGTATTTTAGTTCAACAATAGATTTGGGAGATTCATTCATATTGTGTGCTTTTCTAGTTCATTCTTGCTGCCATATTGAATAACCATGATTGATTTGTTCCACTACTGATGGATATTTGGAGCTAGTCAATGGTATTTTACGAACATTCTTGTACATGATTTTGAATAGATGCACGGACGCCTGTCACGGCACCTTCCACCAGGAATTTGAGTTGCTTCCGATTCCTCTTCCCAACTGAGCTCTGATATAACGTTTTCTTTGGAAAAACCCATTAATGACCCTGAGGACCTTGTAGGTGACTTCTATTCACCCTTTCTCCAGGAAAATTACCTTCTGTCTGTTTAGAGTCCAAGTAGTCAGGTGGAATTCCTCCCCTGGAATAGGCAAGGAAGCCGGCAGCCTGGGCCTGAGCCAGCGAGAGCTTCATATTCCTGTGTTGTTATCCCAACAGCTTTATGGAGAGATAATTCTCGATTATGTGAATTTACCCACTAAAGTGTACCACTGAATGGTTTTTGGTATATTCAGAAATTTGTAGGAACTGTCGCCACAGTCAATTTTAGAACATTTTTATCACTTCAAGACGAAACCCTGTGCCCACGACCCGGCACTCTCCTACCCAACCTTCCCCTAGTCGTTTGTTTCTGTGCGTTTGCCTATTCTAGACGTTTCAGATAAATGCAATCATATAATCTGTGGCCTTTCCTGACCGTATTCTTTACTTTAGCGTGACGGTTTCACGGCTTCAAGGTTCATCCCGATTGTAGCAGCTGTCAGTATCGTACTTCATTCCTTTAATGGACAAATACCATTTAACTGCATAGATCTGCCACATGTTTAACCATTCAACAACTGAGGGACATTTAGGTTGCTTCCACCCTTTAGCTAGTAGGAATAATGATGCCATAAACATTAGTTTATAAGGGTTTTTTTTGAATTAGATATTTTTATTTATGTGGGTATATACCTTGGAGTCAAATTTCTGGGCCATATGATAGCTCTATGTGTAAACATCTGAGGAACGGCCAAGCAGTTCCATGGGAGGTCTAATTTCTTCACATTCTTGCCAACACTCATCTCTTTTTGAATACAGCCATGTTAGAGGGTAAGAAAGGGTTTCTCACTGTGGCTCTGATTTGCATTTCTCTGATGATAATGGCGCTGGGAATCTTTTCACATGCTTATAGTCCATTTTATGGAGATCTATCTACTGAAATCCTTTGCCCATTTTTAAATTCAGTTACTTGCCTTTTTATTATTAAGTTGTAGGTGTTCTTTATATATTCTGGATACAAGTCTCATAGGAGATGTATAACTTACAAATATTTGTTCTCATTTTCTGGGTTGTCTTTTCATTTTCTTGATGGTGTCCTTTGAGGTGAAAAAATTCAATTCTGATGAAAATCAATTTACTTTTTCTTTTGTTGCTCACACTTTTGTTGTCTTGACTAAGGTTCTACTGCCAAATTTAAGGGCACATAGATATAAGTTCTCTGTTAGGAGTTTCATGGGTTTACAGTGACATTCATCTTAGTTTTACATCTTTAATCCATTTTGAGTCCATTTTTACATATGATATGAGGCAAAGGTTGAATCTTGTTCTTTTACATGTGGATATACAGCCATCTCAGCACCATATATTAAAAGAATATTCTGTCTCCATTGAATTGCCTTGGCACCCTTGTTAAATTCAGGTGGCCATAGACACGTAGGTTCATTTCTAGATTCTCAATTCTAACCCATTGATCTATATGTCCATCCTTATGTTAGTAACGTATGTTTTGATTATTGTTACTTTATTGTAAAGTTGGAAATTTAGAATTTTTGAAATTTGAACATGTTCAACTTTATTCTTTAAGATTGTTCTGGCCATTCTGAGTCTCTTGCATTCTCATGTGTATTTTGAGATCAGCTTGTCAAATTGGGCAAAGAAGGCAGCTGGGATTCTGATGGGAATAGTATGGAAACCGTAGATTAATTTGGAGAGTACATCATCTCAGCAATATTAAGTCTCCTGATCCATGCACATGGGTTATTTTTCCTGTATTTAGATCTTTCTTAATTTCTTTCAATAATGTTTTATAGTTTGCAGAGTGTAATTGTCACACTTCTTGCTGCATTTTTGTTCTTTTTGATGATGCTTTTGGAAATGGAACTGTTTCCATCATTTCACTTTCAGATTGTTCACTACAAGTAGATAACACATAATTGGTTTTTGCATATTGATCTTGAATTCTTCAATCCACCTGAACTCATTCATTGTTTCAACAGTTTTTAGTATATTCTTTAAGACTTTCTTTATAATATCATATCCCTTGTTTTTCTTTTTCTAAATAAACAGTCACAATAAAGAAGAAATCTGATTATCTCAATGTGTCACTTTATAATTTTCTGGAGATAAGAAGATGGCATTTTCTGACCCTAAGGGAAAATCTACAAAGGAATTCAGGGGAACAGTGATATATTCCATTTTCTCAGTTTACAGGACACCGAGCTGGTAATGTCTGTGTGTATATATGCACATACACATACATAGACACATTATGTGGAACACTTGCTATTAGAAATAGGGTATTCCATTTTCTATGGCTACCTCATGACCGCATCCAAGAGAAATTGAATACCAACTATATAATAAGGTGAAAAAGCAAAATTCTAATGAGAAAAGACATTTTGGAAACTCCCAAAAAGAATAAATAGAATTTGGGGATGGCACCTGTGGGTCAGTGAGTAGGGTGCTGGCCCCATATACTGAGGGTGGTGGGTTCAAACTCCGCCTCAGCTAAACTGCAACAAAAAAATACCTGGGCATTGTGGCGGGTGCCTGTAGTCGCAGCTACTCGGGAGGCTGAGGCAAGAGAATCACCTAAGCCTAGGGTTTGGAGGTTGCTGTGAGCTATGATGCCACAGCACTCTATTGAGGGTAACAAAGTGAGACTGTCTCTAAAAAAAAAAAAAAAAAGAATAAATAGGATTTTATTTGCTACACAACGAAAAGGATCAAGAAAATGTTACCCAGTTCAGAAGACCAATGCAATGGAGCTCCTCTGCAGGTAGAAGTTCTCTCATGACTTGCACGGAACATTTCTGCCCAAAACGCCTTTTACCCCCTAAATGCCATGTTCTGTTCTTTCTTGTTATTTATCAGCAGTTTCTGAATGTATCATAATTTATCCTCATGTTTTTCAGGTAGGGTTTTTGACAAATTGTAATAAAACCATTAAAATACTAGAGTAGGCTCTGAGAACATACATCACCACAACCTGACTCTGATTCTTCCACAACAAAATTGAGGTGTTAACCCACAATTAACACTACTTGCTACTTCCTGGGCTGGAAATGACCTCAGTGCTGCCCCCTTGAGGCAGATGCTGAGCCAGGGCATAGTTAGTTGCCTAGTGATAGTTATTATTTAATCACTGAGGAAATAAACATATATTTAAGAAGTTATTCCTATTTGCAAAATGTAAAAATTAGGATTTTAAGTCATTATTCTTATGAGTTTTTTCACTTTGGAGATTAGAATGGCCACTTTCCCGCTTTCATTTTGTTCAATGTGAGCGGGTTCAACTGCTCTGACTCCGTATCAAGGGAATTTATTAAAATCCTAGAAAAACACACAAATAATTGAATCCTCTTTATGGCAGACTTGGTAAACATTTTATTTTGCAAAATTCTAATTTTTCAACATTCTAATCCTGGGCTAACACTAATGGTTTCTCTGAGAAATGAATATCCCAGTGTGTTGTATCCTATACAACCTTTACTAATTCTATTTGGGAATCTAAAGTTCTGGTTATTACTAATGGCTGTGGTGTAAACACCAGAACTTATTCATGTATTTTTACATCTCAAGCAAATCCCATGCTTATCCCAGTCTAGAGCACTTTCATCACACGCCTACCACCTGCAGGGTCTATGCCAGCATTCTAAAGAGTTTGGATTAGCTGTCAGAACATTAGTGTCTGCACTTATGAAGCTGCACTGACGAAAAATGACATTGTGAGTGATAAAGAGTTTTTTTTCTCTTTGAGTGTGACCTCAATTGCTGAGTGACAAAGGACAATGGGGTGCTCATCAAGCCTATAAGGAAGGCTCATTGGGTACAGCTGGATACAAAGTTTCCTTGCCTAAGGTTCCCCCCTGCCTCTTCTGCGCTCCAAATTCCCACGTCACCTGACATCATTACCTACACTTGGCTGACTTTGGTCATAAATCCCCAAACAGAACTCCTTGGGATCCTGGACACCGATGCCACAGGGATGGTGGCAGGAAGGAGGTCATATTCTTTACACTGGAAGGGGTCTGTTTGGGTCAACAGGTCAGTTACCCAGAGACCTCATTCATGCAGCTCCAGAGTAGGTTCAAAGCAAACGTCAAAAAATTTTACGATAATTCAGATTCTACTAAAGTTTCCGGGAAGGTCAAGGGAGAGACTTCAGAGATTTGACAGATTTTAGAAAGGCAAAGGGTATAAAAAATATATAGTTTCTTCTGCAGACACTTTCCATGACAGCATTGTCTTAAAACTATTTCCAAAGGGAAGAAAAATCTAAAAAGCCACCTAGGACTAATTTGAAAATGTTTACATTTTTGTGCCATGGACACATTTCAGGGCTAAAGAAAAATGGAATATAAGATGCATCTTCTATTAAGGACTAATATTTTCTGAGTTCTTCCTATGTGCTGGGTATTGTACTCAAGTGGTATATATCATCTTATTAAATACTTCCAATAATCCAATGAGGTAGACACTGTTACTCCATGCTTATTATACAGGAAATTGAGGGTCATAAATAACTAACATTTCAATTTCACTCTTTCAGTTATTTCAAAATATAGAATAAATTACTGTTAACTATCGTTGCTCTCCTGAGCTACTGAACACTAGATCTGATTCTGTCTGTCTAATTGTATTTTTTGTTCCTAACATAAAGAAGTAATAAATGCTTGAGGTGATGGATACCCCAATTACTCTGATTTGATAATGATAGCCATTGTAATGCCTGTATCAAATTAGCACATAAATCCCATAAATATGTACAACTACAATGTAGCCATAATAATTAAAAATAAATATGTTTAAAAATAAATTTGGTTAACAAAATAATGATAACAATAGCAATAATAATAATTAAGTAAATTAAGTAAATTGCCCCAAGCTACAGCCAGTGAATGGCAGATGTAAGATTCACATCCAGTCCGTCTCCAAAGACACTTCTGCATTACACTACAATTTTCCTCTTCTGGTTTCTGTGCCTTCTTTAACTCCTCTTTTCTTCTCTTTTATTCTGTGTCTTAATATTTTGCTTTCATTTTCCCCAGTATGAGGGTTGGAATCCATGCCCATCCTTTTCTCCCTCCTTCTTATCCTTCTTTTTTCTTTCCTTCCCTAGTAACAAACATTCACTGAACACTCACTCTATGCCAAGCTGTCTTCCAAGCGGTGGGTCTCCAATCCTCACATAATCCTTGAGGGCAGGATCTACATTTTTTCCCATTGTGATATTCCCTAATGCCTGCCAAGACTACAGGGGTAAATTAAAGAATAAATACAGAAATGACATTTAGGTCAAAAGTCTGCTGCAGAAGAACCTCACATTCTTGGGGTCACAGTAATGAACCCCAACACAGTAGCACATGATACTCGCCAGAGAGAACAAGCAAGTTATGGTGAGGGGAGCACACACATGGATTGATTTGGGGACATACCTCTGAAGCAGCTAGAGGCACTCACTACTCAGTTGCACATTTTAATCTTCCTTCCCTCTGCACAACTAGAGGCACAAAAACTTAAAAAGAGAAATTTGATTATGTTCACTGTGGTTACCCTGGGTACTTCGTTGCTGAAAGGACTCCAGATCTTAAAAAAAGTTGATTTGTTTCTTCTTTCCTAGATTTTCTCTATATCAGCTGTAAGTGACCATCCTATTTTTAACAATATGCGATTGTGTGGTGTTGCCGAAGGGTCTTCAGACATGCTATGTTTTATTTAGGAGTGAGATCAATTTGGGTAGAATATTTAAAATTCATTTAGATGTTCCTAGAATGGAAAGGAAACTTGAAAGAGTGCTTTTGTTTTAGTCCTACCCATAAACATATGGACTATTCATAAAGATGAGTATCAGAAACCACATTTATCTTCACTGTTTCAAGTAACAATGGACGCCTTCCAGGGTACATGGAAAATCACTGGGACTAAAGAGGAAAACCGTCCTACACGTGGCTCTTTTTAGTTAAGATCCATCTTCAGGTGCTGCTGCCTGTTGCAAAATGCCATCTTTTAAAACAACAACAACCATCAAGAAACAAAGAAGCTTTAAATAACAATAGCAGCAATAAAAGAAGTGCAGTCTCTTTTTCTGTCCATAGTAACACTCTCACGGGAGCACTTTTATTTGAGACTGTCATGTACTGAGTTGTGAAAGCAGCTTCTTGCAAGTGTGAGCTCCAAGAGACTTGAGAAATTTTACAACCTTTTAGCTACTGACTCAAGAGTCATCAAAGCAGACCTATTCTTAGTCTGTATAAACTGCACAAATTCTCAACTGCATAGGCATCGCCACAGAATCTTTGGAAATAACAGATCATTATTCTTTCCCATGGCTAGTGATAATCATTGTCCATGTCAGTCTTACGTTTGTAATAACCTGTTTATAATAAGATGCCTGCTATGCCTAGTGACAGTAAATGTAACTGACTATACACACACACAGAGACATATATAGTTCTAATTTATTTTTGACAAGAATGCCAAGACAATTGAATAGGGGAGAGAATAATCTGTTCAACAAATGATGCCCAGACAACTCCATATCTACACACAAGAGATAAAGTTGGACTTTTATATCACGCCATAGACAAAGCTAATCCAAACTGGATCATAGGCCTACATAGAATAGCTAAAACCATAAAACTTTCAGAAGAAAATGTGGGAATAATTCTTCATCATCTCAGATTAGGTTATAGTATCTTAGATAAGACACCAAAAGCACAAATGGGAAATCAATTAGCATCATCAAAATTAAAATCTGCTGTGCTTCAAAGAACAACATCAAGAAAGTGAAAAGTCAATTCCACACATGAGAGAAAATAATTTGCAAATTATATATTTTATATGGGTCTTGTATCCAGAATATATAAAAAACACAACTCAATAATGAAAACAAATAATATAATTAAAAAATGAGCAGAAGATCTGAATAGACATTTCTCCAGAAAAGATTCACAAATGGACAATAAGCACATGAAAAGATGCTCAGCAGCAGCATTATTCATGACAGAAACACACATCAAACCCACACCAGGCACTACTTTGCACCATTAGGAAGGCTAAAAGTAAACAGGACAGATCGTCACATGCTTTGGCAAGGATGCAGATGAATTTGAATATCTGTTACTAGTGGACTATAAGCTGGTGCAGCCATTTGGCTGTTCCACAAAAAGTTTAAGCCTTGGATCACTATATGATCCAGAAAGTCCACTGTTGGGTTTATACCCAAGAGACAAGAAGACATGTGTCCCAAACAAAAACCTGTACTTCCACAAATAGAAGACTGTATAAAGGACAGTCTTACAAAATATTAAAAATATACATGATGAATTATGACCACATTCAAAACCAATTTACATCGAATGACATTTGGAAAGACTTGATGTTTGCTGCCAGCCTCACAATGTAATCCTTCACCTTCCCTTTGGGAATATCTTTTAGTTATTCTTAAATTGATATACACGTATATATACATATATATAGTGTATGTATGATCTCACTATGTGAAATGTACATAGAAAAAAATTCCAAAATTCTTACAATGGTTATTTTATCTGTATATCATAAAACTCCTGAAGATTTTTGTTTGATTCTTTTATTTTCTGCATTTCTAAATTAACCATACTAAGCATTTACCAATTAAAAAAATCACTTACCAATTCAAAGAATAATATTTAAAATTTTGCCATTGATACAAGAAGTGGTATTACTGAATTACTAAAAAGCTGGTAAAACATTAAAAAATTGTTTTTTAACAATTATGCAAGTTAACAAGTAAGGGAAATCCATAGAGCTCAAAAAATGAAGCTGGAATATAAATCTAGCATGGGTGGGCAATGAAGACAGCTACCGTTGAAAAGGTAACTGTTGATCCTTTAACTTACAGCCTTGTATTTCAACAGCTCTGTGGAGGGTCAAGAGACACAATCCAGCTAACACAGGGAAAGGAAAAGGCAATCTGTCTCTTTTGTCCTTAGTTCTGGATGAAGAGGGGAAAAATTCTTTGCCTCTTTATTAAGAGTTGAGAACTCATGGAAATCCTGTAGATGTATGATTTGTACTTGCACCTTTGGCACATGTGCAGAAAGTGTAGGCTTATTTTAGTAAAGGCTTACTTCTTAGTTGATAGGACCCCTGGGAGCCTGGAGAAAGCAAATGCAATCCTTCCTTGGAGGAATCCGTTTTCAATATTGGTTACTAAAGAACCCCGAGGACATAGTCCAGATCACATGGAGACATGATAAACATATAAATCCCTCCCCAAACACAAACAAAACACATACAGAAATACGTTTCTTTGAATGAATTCAGTACAAAACAAACAAAAAAACTTAGACCTACAAAGCTTTGAGATATTGAAGTTATCAGATACAGAAAAAAAATGCATGTAAGGAAGAAGAGACTATGAAAAATAATTTGAAGGATATGTAAAAATGATAAACAGAATTATTAAAATAAAATAGTGGGGAAAGCACTAGATGAATTTGTTAGAGATTAGACTAGACATAAATGAACAGATGGTTAGTAAGCTGAAAGATCAGAAGAAATTGCCCAGAATGCATCCCAGTGTGAAAAATGGATAAAACAGTATAAGAGAAGAGCTTAAGGAGAATTGGATAGTGTACCAAAAAGTAATCACAATTAGCCTGACAGCAAACAAAACAATATCAACAATGGCAGGGAGAAAACACAGGAATTACATTTTTAAAACACGAAACAAAAAAATAAATGACATGGACAAAATAAAGATTTGTTCAGGGAAACCAAAGCTATGTGTACCACTAACTGAACTTCATCAGTGGACTTACGAAAAATTATATTTCAGGAAGAAAGATAGGAGATCTAAGTTTCAAGAAGGAATGGCAGCTAAGAAATGGGTAACATTCAGCAAATCTATATCAATATTGACTATCGGAAACAGCCACAGTAATAATGCTGATACCCACCCTGTAAGGCCTAATCCGGAGGACTAGAATATTGCACCACAAAGGCATGTAGAGAGTGGTGTTCAGGCTGACTAGGGTTAAAGTGCT
The DNA here is from genome assembly GCA_963574355.1 of Loris lydekkerianus. NCBI lineage: Eukaryota > Metazoa > Chordata > Mammalia > Primates > Lorisidae > Loris > Loris lydekkerianus. Next base: position 37,364 of record CAUYPK010160907.1, on the reverse strand, counting down.
ACAGTCCTTGAGTTATCCGGGAGGATAAAGATGTCAATTAGCTTACTTATAGGGGGAGTCTAAAATAGTAGAAGGGAGAATAGAATGGTTAGGGGCAAGGGGATTGGAGAGATGTTAGTCAAAGGGCACAAAAGTTCAGTTAGGAGGAGAAAGTTCAAGAGGTCTATGGTACGTTTATGATAACTATTGTTAATGGCAATATATCTTATAGTTGAAAATTGCTATCAGGGTAGACTTTAGGTGTTCTCACCACATACACACGAAAGATAAGTATATGAGGTAATAAATATATTAATTTGTTTGATTTAGAATATAGAATATAATTTGTTTGATAGAATATATATATATCTATCAGAACATGACATAGTACATAATAAATGTATACAATTGTAATTTTTCAGATGTACAAAATAAGTTTAAAATACAGAGGGTGCCAAAAATGTATACATGTTTAATGAAAGGCAAAAAAACTGTATAAAAATTATGACATTCAATATGTACCAATAACAAAAGAGGCATACAAGTTAAGTTTGACTTCCTCAATTACAAGAGGTGCTCAGAGTGGTCACCATCAGTGTCCAGACACTTGGGATCATGGCAAACTCCTGCTAGAGCAAGATTGATCAAAGTGCCCCCTTGTATCCCTGCCAGCGTAGATTTAATTTCTTCCTGAAGTACCTCCAGTTGGCTGGTTATCTACCATAAACCTTTAAGGTCCTTCGGGGTAGAAGGCAAGGGGTGTTAATGACAGAATGTGGGGGAGACTCAACCTCACCTCTTTATCCTATTCATTGTCCCAGCAAATTCTCATCAGCGTAGCTCTCATGTCCTGGTGTGCGTAGTAATCTTGGGATGAAAACTTTCCATTTGGCTGTTTTAAGAACGCGTCCTGTGCTTATTCTGCTAACTCCTGTCTCATGTACTCATTGTTTGGTAGACTCAGTGGCAATTGTGTGACTTGTCCCAACACCACAGCAGAAGAAGCAGGACTTGTTGCTGGGTGGGGCCTCCTAGACCTTCCCTGGTGCACATCACACACAGTGCTGTGTGTCTCACACTTGACACACACTCAGGCCGTTGTCAGGTGTGTTGGAGGTTCTGTTGCACACTCACACCTCCACTGTCACTGCACTTCCACAACCTTCTCGAATCTCAAATACCACTTCACAACGGTCTTGTGCTCCACTCTGATGACAAGCACGCTTCTGCGCTTTTCCTCGATTGGCCTGCCCGTTGCAGTCTGCTGCTAGCACTCTTTCCATCAACACCATCTTTTGAGTGACCATCACACTGCACGTTGCTATCTAATTAAATTCAACTTCAAAAGTAATACATAGATAACATCTCTAAAGTGCGTATACATTTTTTGGCACTCCTGTTATATTAATTAACTTAATACTTTGGTAATAAGCATTAAAATCTCAAGAATGATATTAAAAGAATAGAAAGCAAGAGTTTAATTTGCAAAGTAGTATAAATTAAAATATAGAATAAAGTGAGGAGAGCAAACAGAAATCTAGAAAAATGAAGGAAAGGAGACTAAAAAACCAAAAGCACAGGAAGCATCGACTGCAAAGCCAATGTTTAAATTATAGGGAAAAAAATCCCCAAATATCAGTAATACATGGCGAAAATAATAAATGTAAATGAACTAAAAACATTACTTTTAAAAAATAATGACTGTAATTTTAAATTAACAGTGGATAGCTATATAATATCCAGATAGGACACACACAGCGTTGCTCCAAATATCAGGTGGGAAGAACCTCTGATCTGGCTTCTATGCTTTAAGTTTCGCTACTCAAAATATGAATCTTAAGCCAATGGCAGCAGTATGTCTCAGGACTAAAGATTCAGAATCTGCATTTAATAATCTCCCCCAGGTGATTCACATGCACTGTGAATGTTTGAGAAGCCTCATTTCAAGTGGCGTCATATCACAATCACACAAGTCACATCAATGCCCGCATTGACACCTCTGTCATTCTGTCGCCCTGTGATTTATAACCCTAAACACACACTGTTGTGTCTAACACTGTTCACACTCCAAGGAAAGCATTTTTCTTCATTCCTTGCCCCAAGTCCTTGAAAGAAATGGCCACTGTGTTCAAACACCTTGACGGTTTGCGGGGTGCACTACTGCTTAGAAGGGGCTGGTGATCACTGCTCAGTGTGTGTATGTGTGGGGGGGAGGGGACATAGAAGGAGAAAAATTTGAGATGGTGATAAAATAGAACTTAGGAAAAATAATCTCGGGGGGGGGATGAAAAAATAAGCAGACAAAGAGAGAATCCACTTTTATTTTCAAAAGTTGGAAATAATGAAAGTGGGAGGATGTCTGTCAAACATTACCCATAAAAATGTCTCCAGCAGCATCATAGTACCTGTTTTTTATTTAGTGAAGATTTAATTAATTGTTTTAATTATTACCAATTAGAACAATAAAAATGAACATGAGAATTATTCTGATCTAAGCCATAACTGGAATAGGTCAGATGAAATCTTTGAAATTTGAAAATCTTTCCTAAACCAAGACAGAGGGTAAAAGAATTAGCAGGTATGTGTCCTCTATGTAGACTGTCACCAGAGGCTCCGGGAACAGGTGTAGCAGCGGGGATGGGCACATTAATACGTGAACTGTGAGATATGTAGTGATGATGGTTGCATACTGTAACTGAGGTCGATGCCACTTAATTGTACACTTAAAAACGAAAATGATCGAAATGGAAGATTTTGTTAGATTTATGTTATCACAACGAAATAACTTCCCCCCAAATGGGAAGTTCTCAGCGGCTCTTCAGGCTAGAGGATAAAGAGCTTAGGGGCAACACGGAGGATGGATGTGAGAAGAGCTTGTTGGCAAAGATCTCGTGTGTCCTCAGACTCATCCTTTTACTTGGAAGCCGCCGAATAACACACTCAAAATATATTCACGGCTAGCTGGCTGTCATTGGAGAGGCAGGTCCCACTGTCTCTAATGACAGAGTTATTCCACCCAGGGACTGAAGAATAATGGGCAGCTCTAGGATCACATCAAAATCGAGATACAATAGCACATATTTGAAAAGCGTGAGAAATGTAGGCCACGCAGAGAAATCTTATTATTAAAAAAGAGAGAAGAATCTAGGTATGGAATTCAATGAATTGGGCTAAAATAAGATAAAGGCATGTTTTATACAATGAAAAGATGAAAAAGAAATATAGAAAAGGGTGCTAATGCAGAAAGAAGTGGTAACTCTATTGGTGGCATACACGTCTTTTTAGGAAAGTTGATTATGTCAAAGTAAAGCCGTGCTATATACGGTCAGGAAATCCGATCTGCACTCTTTATGGGTGGAATTCCGTCTCTGAGCAGAAGAACAGAAAAGAAGGCCAATGAGAGGCTGTTTATGTCTTTTTACACCTCCCTGACCCTGGTGACGGTGATCATCTGTGTGAGGTCATGGGAGGACACAGTGGCTACTGACTGGAAGGGATTTGGAGAAAAGAGGTGAGAAAGATTAAGGGACTATTTGGAATGACTTATAAAACTTAAATAGGGCCGGTGTACCGGCTTACACCTATAATTCTAGCACTCTGGAAGGTGGGGAAGGGTGAGTGAGCTCAGGAATTTGAGACTAGCCTGAGCAAGAGTGAGACCCTTATTTACTCAAAATAGAAAAACCAGTGGGGCAGCGCCTGTGGCTCAAAGGAGTAAGGTACGGGCCCCAAATGCCGTTGGTGGGTGTTTCAACCCTACCCCGGGGCAAAAAATGAAAAAAAAAAAAAAAAAAAAAAAAAAAGTAGAAAAACTAGCCAGGTGTTGGGGTGGTGCCTATAGTTCAGGCTTTGATTAAAATTAAGAAGCATCTAGGGGTCCTTCCTTCTCACTCTGGTCCTTGTTCTCGGCTCTGGGTTACCTTTATCTGCTGTGGTTTGAATGTATTCCTTCCAAAGTGCAGGTGTGGCCAAGGCATCATGAGATGGAGAAGGAGACTTTAAGGGATGTTGAGAGGGTGAGAGCTCCTTTCTGGAGAAGGAATTAGGTGCCCTTTCAAAGGCTCCATGGGAGGAATTTGTTCTTTTCTTGCCTTCCATCCTCAGCCAGTGAGGACGTAGCGTTCTTTCCCCCTGGAGAAGGCAGCCCTTATCAGGAACGAAGTGCTGGTGCCTCCATCTTGGACTTTCCGCCTCCAGACAGTGAGAAAGAAATTCCTGTTCTTTGTAAATCACCCAGTCTGTGGTACCCATGACAGCAGCACAAAACTTCACTACCGCAGGCTCATTCAGCTGGGACACTATTCTCTGCAACATCTTTTTTTTTGACTTTTATTTCTGAACGTTTGGATTAAAAAACCAGCACATTGCAAGCTCAGTCCCAAACCACATCCAGTGTTCATGAAAGGAATGGGCATTGTTCTTCACAGGTTAGTGATGGTGACGGCACCAGGGTGAAGCTTCAGCCAGGGTGGCTGGATCAGCCGAGGGGGACATGTGAGTTCTTCCTTTCCTTTTCTGTGTTCTGACATACAAGCGGCACATTGTCACCCCCTGTGCCTTGATTGTTCAAAACTTGTACAAGCAGAATGGAGGTGAAGTAAACCTGCTTTATGGTTTCAGCACAGAGTGGAAGGCAGATGCCACTCAGGTAAGGTGGGGCAATGTGGCCTGGCAGGTGTGACATTGCCATGTCACTAGAGTTCATTCAGATGTATACATTTTTGCTTCCAATCAAAAGCTTTTGAGTGAATTAGAAAACATATTCTTTCTTGACAAATTTTATACTCCTTCATGGCCAATTTCCTTCTGATGCAACTGAAATGGAAACTTTACTTTCTTTAGAAGTTGTTAACAAACTTAAGTGATATAAAAGAATGATAATTACTTTCTCTGTAGGTGTGCAGGAAATGAAAGGAGAGAGAAACCACTCTCTATGGGATACTCGGGACAGATGTATGCCTGGTAAGATTTATCATGTTACAGTCTCCTCACTAAAGTCCCCCCAGCTTTTTTCTAAAATAAAGTCTCCCCTCTTCCCCGGGCATGCCCCATAGAACTGTTACATTATAGAGTTTCTGCCAGAACACTTATTCTACACCCCACTGGCCCTGCCCCAGGTGGAGGGTTTAGCTCCTGTGGTTCCCCATATGCATTTCAGAGTCTCCACAAATGGCTTGCTTTGCTGTAACCAGAACACCACTGTTTTGCTCAAGTCACTATGTGGTATTGAGATATACAGCAAGGTTCAAAATTAGACAAAGTCAAAGTACCATCTGGGATCGTCCTCAGACTCTTCACCAACTATTTTGAGGCAACCTTGAACCGTAAACTTTCTGCTGTTGGAGAAGCTATGTTCAGACTGCACAGAAACCAGGGGGTGGGCAGTCACAGAAATTCAGAGCAGGCAGAAACCTTAGGGCTTGTTATACTCTGGCCACCAGTGTCACTTAGTCAGACCACAGCAGCGGTCGGCTAACTTGGTCCCTCTTCCCATGACCCAGACTACTCCAACCTCTGCCACACCAAAGCCACAGTGAGGCATTGAAACACACATGTGATGGAGTTACTCCTCTACTTTACTTTTAAAAGACCTCCCCAGTGTTTATTTCAGGCTAAAAACCTGTCTCTATAGCACGTGGAGATTTCTATCCACATCAGCACGGTAATTTTAATATCTGTTTCTTGGCCTCTCCCAGTAGATGTAGGTTTCATGGAGTCTGGGCTCACATCACAGTCATTGGCTACCTCCTGGGTCAGCCAACCTCAAGGCTAGAAGTTCTATGACTTGACAAAGAGCTTTTAACAAGGAATAAACTTGGGCATGTCCCCCTGCCTCCCACAACATTGTATTGTCCTCACATATGGGGCAGTGTCGCATCTCAACATCTAGTCAACCATTCTGGAAACGTCAGCAAACGTTGCTCTGTATTTAAATGAGTTGCAGAAATTAAAAGATGTGTACAATACACACGTGACATCTTTCTGCCCTTACTTTTTGTCCCTTTCCATGCCTGTAATTAATGTATCTATTAGCCAGGTTTGGTCAAATCTTTTCATATTACTGTAATTTTACAGCAGGACTCTGCCCAGTCCACATTCAACAAAGATTTACTGAGCTCGGATGGGTCTGAGATACAGTTTTAAGTTCTGGAGATATCAAGATAGACAAGTTATATTCTTGGACGGGAGAAGGAAGAGAGACAAGCATGAAGACAGACAAACCAGGTGCATCATTGTATGATGAGAAGCCTGTATAAGATGCACAGAAAATCTTTGCACTTACCAAACACTAAAATAATAAATTATCACATTGATTTTCTCTCCTGATTTTCCTGATGGCAGGGACCAACCAGGTCCTTCATCTCATTTCCTCCCCTGTGTCTGACACATACTAGGTGCTCAGCCAATATGACTGACACAAGAGAATACTGGATTTACTGTGCACAAAGAGCTGGGAAAACTTCAGAAAGAAGATGCATTAAGATCTTCGGCAAGATCTTAATGAATGATTAATTCTCTAGCTGGTGGCTAGAAGCGGAAAGGGTATTCTTTGTTGAAGTAAAGGAAGGAAAGTGACAGTAAGCTGTGTTTTCTGGGTGGGTGGAGCCTAGGTCTGGGACCAGCTGGGGTGAGGGTTGGAGAACAGGCCAGGCAGACCCTGTAGGCTTCCAAGTCTCGTAGGGTCTTGGAAGCCTTCCCAAGGAGTCTGAAGTTAATCCTCTAGGCTAGGGGTGGCGAACAAGTTCGACTGCGTGCTCGGAGATCGCTCCTCAGAGGTCCCTCCTCAGAAGCAGCATAACAAAATCCAAACTTGGCAAAGAGCCACAGTATACAAAATAATGATAAGAGGCAAAGAGCCAAAATTCATTTTGGCCGGGAGCCGCATGCAGCTGTAGCCGCGTGTTCGCCACCCCTGCTCTAGGCCATGGGAAGCCACTAGAAACACTTAAGGAACAGGAACAGATCTGCTAAGTTGAACATGCAATAATACTTGCAGTTCAGTCACTGGAGATGTCCCATATGTTCAATTAATTTCCAGAGTACACTTTCTTATTAAAAATTGTTTAACACTGCATTTCAGTCCACTAGAATGTGCTCAGGCTCTGCGAGGAACTCTACAGACACCCCCTTAGTCATTAAGAGAATGTAATAAAGAAGTTTCCTTTTCATTCTGAGCTACGGCAATGATCAAGGTTAATTTTCCCTACCATAGGTAAAATGGTTTTTTATTTGCCTAAAGTAATTCCATCCCAGAGTATTACATCTCAGAATTTAGGGGGAGTCAATGATATTTGCAGAATGGCGGTTCTTCAAACACTTGGTTAACTGAGTCTCCTGATGATGTTTTCTTCCCCACTGTGGAAAAGGTAATTCAGCTAAATGAGTGGCCTGGTCATAGCACTTTCTGCAAATAATTAAAGATGACACTCTTTCGGCTTGGTTTACTTTTTAAAGGCAAAAATCTATTCTGATTTGCAAATTGGTCCAATTACACCAATACCATGTATTTTGTGCAGCCTCTGGAGTACCCACTGGTGGAAGGTTCTTTTTAACCATCCAGAGGCATATTCTCATATTCATTTCCAATAACTGGGAAGGCCTAGCCTCTTAATTTTAATAAATTCTGTCCAAATCATGGTGAGTCACTCCTTCAAGGATATTAGCACAGAATTTCCCTTATGGTAATGATGTTCACATCAGAGACCCACATTTCACCCCCAGCTCTGCCACTAACTAGCGACCTTGGGAAAAATCACACAACCACTTGTGAATTCCTTTTGATGATTTTTAAATTTTCCTTCCAGCTCTAAAATTCTGAGTATGTTTTAAGAGATCTGATTAGTACAAGAAGGTAGAGATGAATTAGTTAAAGAACTACAAATTGCGGCAGGAGAAACCGATGTTTATGGTGTGCAGTTATCCCTTTTCAGTAACTCTTAATGGTCAGAAACTCTGGAGGTAGGCTTATTTTGGAAGACATTTTAAATCCTTATATAGAACTGCTCATTTATTCCACAGGTATTAATTGGAGACTCATTATATGCCAGGCATTATGTTAAAGGCTGAGAATACAATGACAAAAAACATGGAAAGAAATCCCCAGCCTCCAAGAGCTCATTGTTTAGTGGGGAAGGCGACAATTTTAGATAAGAAATAACAATAAACTAGAATAAGTATTATCGTGGGATCCCAGCTATGAAGACAAAAGATATAGCTCAGATCAAACCTAGGCTATAAGTCAGGGAAGGCTTCCCTGCAGATGGGTTGTCTAAGCTGAGAATATGCATCCTTTTGACTTTTATTTGAGAAACTATATTGAATAGAGCATGCAATAAAAATATTTATTTGTCCCAGGACCAGACTAAGTGTTTAAGACTAAAAGAGCTTGTAGAGAAGAATCTGAGTACATCTCATAAATGCACATACCCTCAAATTTTACCAATCAATGGATCATAAATTCACTGACTCCCAAGGGAATTCTTCTCTTGAATCAAATTCAACAGTATGGGTGACAATATTATTTAAGAGGTAATCATTCCTTGTCTTCCTATAGCTAAGACCCTACACAGATACTCAAAGAGTACATAACAGGTGAATGAGAGGTGTTCTGGAATGATTAGTTCATTAATAATGTGTTTTAACTTATCAAAGCCCTTTCTCATTTTTTAATCTCCCTTTATCATTTTATTTGCAGGACAGGAATTACACTGCACTGCCACATGACCCTAGAGATTATGAAAATTCATCTCTATAACATGTGTCAGGTTTTCTAGAATAGACCTAATTGCAAATATTTTCTGGCCAACACATTTATATTCACATGCATCATAGCATGAGTTATGAGATTTAGCTTGGTGAAGATGGTCACCACATGTTACAAAGATAGCTGAAACCAGGTTTAACTTCAACAGTCCAGTAGATACTACGTCATGCCACCGGAAAAGCATAAAAAGACTTATTATTTTCAATTTAAAATCAATCCAGTTTTAAGTTGCTTTGATATCCAAGCTGCTTCCTAATGATTCATTGGATGTAATACACACAAACAAACACATCTGTGGGGCTAATAAAATGTTAGTTTGAAAGCTTTGCAAACTTTTTAAGTAATAATAGTATTTAACTTATTTTATAAAAGAAGAAAGATCACAGGAATTACCTCCATTTTAAGTGCTGGTGCCTTAATTTATTGTTTCCTGGTTTCATATTATTAGTTAGAATTTGCCTTCTTATTTAACTTTTCTTGCTTCTTCATCTTTTCTGCCCAATTAGATCAAGGTTCTTTGAGGGGCAGTAGGACTGTATTCTTCCTCTAGAATGCCCAAGGTTGAAACTATTCAGCCTTCAGTGAGTATTTGTTAATGTCTGTAATTAATTAAAAAACCTAGAAACCAATTAGCTATAGAATTACAATTTGTAATGACATTTTAAACAGTGTTTCACAAACTTGAATATGTATAAGAATTAACAAGGGAAGTTTGTTAAACAAAGATTCCTTAATCCCATTCATGTATATTCTTTTGTCTTAAATCATTTCCTCCTCTTCCTCTTATTATTATTACTTTTTTTTTTTAAGCAAAATAAACTTAGGAAAAATGAGACTTACTAGGGCCTAGCTCTGTGCTGGTATATCTTACAGAGAAACAAGTTGACTTACCATAGCATAGGTGAAGTAGCCCTGGGCTTCGAGCCTCCACTCCCATTGTTTTTTCTTCAATACTACTTATTGTGTGCCAACTGAATGCCAGGTATGTTCTAGGTCCCAAGACTAAACTGGTCAACAAAATGTACAAAGACTTTGTCCTCACAACCCTTAGATTCTAGTTGCAGGGGAGGGTAGACAACAGCCGAATAAATTTTAACATTGTTTCAGACATTGTTGACTATCATAAGGAAAATGAAACAGGCTAATATGACAAGGACTGTTGAGGAGGGGGCTACTTAGAGTAGTGATTTTCAAGCAGTGTGCCGAGGCACACTAGTGTGTATGAGAGTATGTATGTCAGGTGTACCATGAAAAATTTTAAAGATCATGAAGTAATTATTGTTGAATGAAGTTCAAAGTACAGTAAGTATATATTTTTGAACTATTTTTTTGTGATCGACATAGTTTAAGTGTGCCATGGAAGTTTAGCTATAGGTTCAAGTGTGCTGTGATTTTAAAAAGTTTGAAAACCCTTGATTTAGAGTGAGGTCTACAAGAAGATGACATGTGAGCTGATAATTTAAAGACCAGAAGGAACCAACCATGCAAAAGACCTTGGGGGAAGAGCTTTCCAAGAAGAGAGAACAGCAGATGCAAAGGTCCTGGGGCAGAATGGGTGTCTAAGGATCAGCCAGAAAGCTAGAATGTCTGGAACTTGAGAGGGAGACTGGTCAAACTCATCTACCAGATACAAGACGATGGAGCTAGCTTGGGATGACCTCTGTGGGAAGCTGAACATACGTTCCTTGCTGTCATAGAGTTAAGGAGGGCTATATGTTTTAATAAATGTTATACAAACACTTCCGTTAAAAGTAACCATATGATTGTTACGCCTCACTCATGAAAAATAGTTTATTTCATGGTTCTTTTTGGTTGATGCTTCGTGGTAACAGGGTTTCCTCAGTCACTGGCAGATTAAATTTTGTGATACTTGGGTACTGCAAATTAACTCACTTTACATTTCCTTGAGATCCAAATGATTTATCATTCATTAGATGACTCAAATGTCATAAAATCAGGTCAAATAAAATGGTGTAACCTTGTATTTGAGATCTTAGATACTTTTGTAAAAGAGGGATACTTATTCTGTAACTTCAAAATAAATTACATAGCATGTACTTCAATTCTCATTTTAGATTATTTTTCAATTGCATTGAAATTGCAATTTTCAATTGCTGCATTGATTTTTCTTATCACTCTGACTGGACATCTACCAATTATTATTATTAATAATACTATTATTCCCACTAAGCAGTTTTCATTTGTCTCAGTAACTGGGCAACTAAAGAAAAAATGAGTCAAGGACAAGCACATTATTGGTATGTGTGAAGCCCCTCCCTGGGGGCTGCTTCTGAAGTGAGAAGATAGCTGCTTAGCTTCAGGAACCATTGATCACTGCTCTTCCTTAAGCTTTCTCAGAAAAGGGCGTCCCAGGTGACACTGGGCCTTCTGTGATAAGGGCCTGCCCCCTGGAAATGGGAATCTGCTCACAGTCTCATTTCACAGGGTGCACCAGATGGCAAATGACTTTATCTATGCAGACCAGATCTAGACCGGAATCCCAATCCCATCCCTTGTCTCCCTCCACACGGCTGTGAAGATCTGGAGCTTTCCTCTGAGGGTGGCTGGATTTAATAAGAGCGTGTGCGTGTATGTGTGTGTGCCTGCTTGTTTGACTCTGGTTATACATTACGCTGAAGTACTAAATGCAAAGCCATGAAAATTGCCTTCTCTACTTGTGTCTGGCCAATCTGGTTAGAGACCAATGGCTTCCAAAAATGGGGACCAGGAGAATAATGGTAGAATAGAGATAGAGTCGCTGCTGTGACAGACATGTGATAAGATAGAAATGAGATGGTGGAACATTTGTGGGAAAAGATCTGGGAGAGGGACTGGGAAAGAAGAGAAAGACCCCATCTTACAGAAAATGAAATGCCTTCATTATCTTGAGACACTCGGAGCAGCCTTCATTTAGTCATCCTGGAATTACAGTTGCATCTCACATAGTTTGTGAAAGAGGAAGTAAGGAATACGACCGTGGAAAGGGATATTTAAACTTCAACACGTGCTGCTCATCACTGACTTACTTGGTAGCTCCTCGTTCAACAAAAGCACATAGCGATTTAATCTTAACAGTAACAGTCTGCGGCCTATGAGACAAGACTATCATTGCAGACAGGCTGCAATTTGCGAAATTCAGGTGCTAGGGATTAGGACCACCTGTTGAATTTAATCTTGGACTTATAACGTTAATAACATCATGTAACTGAACATAAACACTACATATTTATCAGTCTTCGGGACCTCCTGCTAGAGATGTGTGAACATTTTCCTAGATAATATCTGTAACTCTCTCCAGACTCTGTAAGTCAATGGCAAATAAAAAGTCTGTTGGAATTCTGATCCACTATGCAGCAGCATATGGCTTGGTAGTCACCATGCTCAGCATATCCTATACTTTTTCTGAGGCCTGATGTGAGAGTGGAAAAAAAAAAAGCAATCCGAGTATCATCTGGCAATATAGTAAGAATAGAGAAGCGTTCATTTCTTGCTCTCTCAATCTTTTATAATTGAAAAAAAAATTCCTAGAAATATTCTAACAAATGATTTCTATCTCTGCCTAAGGGAGATTGTAGAAAATTGCAAGTAAGCCTAAGTAAACAGCAACTTTTGGAGAGAACATAAACAACCCTTCATCATGAACTTTCCAATGGCCATGGGAAATGGATCTTGGCCCAATTTCTGGTGAGCTAAATGGTAGCAGCAAAGAGGATCAATGAATGCATTTTGAGTAGAGTTTACATTTAGCTTGGTGGGACGATTGGGATGATGTCTAGAGAGAAGGCATAAATTTCAAGATCGACATTTGATCCTTTGCTGGGGTGAGGTCAGCTCCTCTGAAACCTTTAGGCATGGAATTTTGTGAGATGTTGGTTTTCCACAAAAGAATTTCATTTGATACTGATAATGATCTGTACATATCTGCCCCTGATAAGAATTCCAATGACATTTACACAATATTTATCATTCATAGAGCATTTCATAGTTTTAAAAACCCTCTTCCTACAGATTATTTCAATTCCCCACAGACTTTCAACATTTTTTCCAAAAAATAAAAAAAAGGCTGTTCCTTCATTTGAATGTAATAAGGGTCTAATATATTGAAAATGGAATCAAGTATATTTGTGTGAATAAAACTTGTTCTGACAATGAGCATAGGAGCCTTATACTTTGTATTAAGCTATCACTAGCTGGTGTCTGTCTGGACCTAGAACCTAAGGAGAAAAGTATTAGGGATATCGGCCCCAAAGCAGATCGAAGCTTTCAGTGAATTTACCTTTTGACACCCCCATTAATCAAAGCTTCAGAAGTGTTAGCTATTTCCACTAAGCAACAGCCATGAAAATCTGCAAGTTCAATATATCCATCACCCGCTGGTGGCACATAAATACCGCATCCATCCACAGCCTGCAGTCAATGTCCGAACTTTCCCATAACTCCAGTCCTTATGGGGGGGGGGGGCTTGCATGTGCAGATACAAAGTATGTAATCAATCATCAACTAAGAGAGAAAACCAAAGCTGTAATAGTAAAACTGATGGCTCTCTGCTTTGGGATTTTAATAGTCTACCCACACCACACCCCACCCCCATCCCATTTCTGCAAAAAAAAAAAAAAAAAAAAAAAAAAAAATCACTTCATAATGAAATCACTTCCTCTTTTTTGCTTCCCTGAATTCTTCCAGGGCAAGTTCCACCTTTTCCAGTAAACTTTCCTTGATCCTTTCAAGGGAATAATCTCTCCCATCTCTTCGCCCCTGCAGTACTGTTTATATCTAGCACTTCACCACATACAGCATTAGTATTTATCAGCTAACCTCTTTATACATATTTCATGGTATATTGTTTTTCCCTCAGGCATTTAAAGGCAGAGTCCTGGCAGAGTCCTGCCTTAAATTCTCTTGTGCTCTTTAAATCTTTGTGTGTGTGGGGGTGTGTGTGTGGTTTTTGGCTGGGGCTGAGTTTGAACCCGCCACCTCTGGCATATAGGGCTGCCGCCCTAGTCCTTTGAGCCACAAGCACGCCCTATACTTTAAATCCTTAGGAGTGAGTGACTTCTACAGGTGGGTAGCAATGTTTTGATAGTCACTTTTTAAAAAAAGTTTGGCTTTTTCACGCTCGGTAAGACCAATCTTTTCACAGACAAGGAGCATCTGCTAAATGTTATTGTTCACAACCACAAAATTTAGTAAAATGAAAAGTAGACTAGTTCGGAGATTTCAAGAAAATCCCCTAGCTTTACAGAGAAGATGCAGAGTGGAATTGCGTTTTAATAAAAATACATTAGCAGCCGCAAACATCTAAGGATACTTTTAAACCATATTAAGATATATACAGAATCAGGAAACTTGGTTAGCACTCTCCCAGAGGCTCCACACACTGAAATCAGAGATCTATTATTCCAGAGAAAGGAGGCTCAATTTTTAAAAATTCGTCTTATTAATTATTAGCCAAAGCAGGCAGCAGCTTCCCGGAAGGCAAAGGAGAGCAGGCTGTCTGCCGCTGGAAGATGAGTTTGCGCCTCAAGCCTCCCACGCCTGCCCGGGCACCACTCTCTAGGACTGGGAGACTCAACCCAAGCGCTTCCATCCTGCGGGGCAACGGTACCGGTGCCATCCGCAGCCTGCTCCCTCCTAGGGGGCGACTCGGCTGTCAAACCCGAGGCTTCAGGAACCCCAGGTCCACTGCACCTGCAATTCTGGGGACCAGAGGATTCTAGTTCCCCGGGCTGGTTCTGTTAGAAAATTAGGCTTTGGGGTCCACTCACCTCACCCCTATTTCCTGAAAAACTTTGCATCCTTCTCCAAATAATAATCCCCACCAAATAGAAACTAGCCCACCCCCCAGGGGGTCCACTCCGCTTTCCAGCCTCCAAAGGGCACCTACTCACGGCACCTCCCAGACCCGGGGAAGAGGGAAGGTTCAGGTGCGCGGGCTTCCGGCAGGGTGGCGGGCTGGCCATCACCTTGTGGTCCGCCACGCCAAGGTACCCGTCCAGCGGCCGCGGTCCCGCGGGGGCCCCAGGCCGCGGCTGGGGGCTGCTTTCCGCCGCCGGCTGCGAGCTGCTGGTCGCCTGCTGTTGCTGCTGCTGCTGCTGCTGCGGGGACCGGTCCTTCTGGCCGCCAAGGCTGCTGTATACGAGCAACAAGCTGGTGCACATGGTGGTGAGCGCTAAACACACTGCCAGGCCATGGCGCTGCGGGGCGGGAGAGAGCAGAGGACAGAGGCTGAGCGCGGACCCGGGAGGAGCGTGCCCGGCGGGGACACCTGCGCTCGGGTCACCGGAGGGGAGGATGGGGGTTCCGGGTGTCCCGCGCCCCGGCCCCGCCGTGCGCAGCCAGGGCAGAGGCACAGTCCCGCGCGTACGGCAGGGGATGTTCCCGGCGCGTCGCTGCTCTCTGCAGCCGCCGCCGCCGCCCAGATCTCCGGGAGCAGGACAGGTGGTGCGCGGCGCCGGGGTGAGCGCGCCGGAGGAGAGCCAGGGGCTACGGCCCGGATTTGCGGAGGGTCCCTCTGCTCCGGCCGAGCGGCTGGAATCTGTAGCCCTCTCACCTCTCCTTGGCTGGGCCCCTGGGGCTCTCTCTACCTAGGTGATCTTTACAAGTTTGAAATCCGACAAGGAAACCAAGAAAGTCTTCAAAGGTTCCCCCTCCCCGCCCCTCTTCCCAGTGTTGGGCTGTTGCTTCCGGGCGGTCCCCGTCCCCGGCGCAGCCTGCCGGCTCTGCCGCCGCTCCTGCGGCTCTCAGCCAACCTCGGACCTCGCCCGAGATGCAGGAGCCGAGGCAGCCCCCGTTTGCATCCCGGCTCTGGCGTTCCGAGCCAGGGGGAGCTGGTGGGGACGCGGAGCAGGTGGAAAGTTGTCCCTTTGGAACAGGCGATCTCGCGGAGCAGCGGTACGCGCCCCGGGGCTCCCCGCTGCGCCCCGGGGACGCGGAGCCCGGGGACCCCCGCCTTGCCCAGGGGAGTTGCGACACCTGACTCACCATCCAGGTCTTCATTTTGGGCACCTCTTTTCTCGGAGTCCTCAGGCACGCGCGTCCGGGGTCACTTTTTCTTGGAGGGTTTCCATGGTGGGTGACGGGGCAGCGCGGCTCTGAGTCCCGCCCGGCGGCCAGCAGCGGCTGAGCGGGCGCGGGAGCTGCGGGAGCCGCGGGACCCGGGAAGCGCCGCCGTGGCGGAGATTAGAGGCAGAATTAAAACTGAACCGGACCCTCGTAGTCGCTCAGCGATCCACACAACTGCCGCCTGCCGCCGCCCGCTGGGTCCTAAAGACCGCTGCACCCCGTCCCCGCCCCCCAGTAATAATCTTTTCAGCAGACTGAAATTTCTGAGCGGGAGTTCACAGTGCCAGTGTACCCACCTTAGTCTGAGTGCCTATTTGTGTTTTAAGAAGTCATCTGGCAAAAAGGAAGGAGAGCCTGGTTGGATTCTGAACGCAATAGGCATTTGAAAATTGGCAAACTAAATGTTCTGTTTTGTGATTTTGATAAAAACAAGTCAGCCTCCTAAATGCGAATAGCTCTATTTATAGCTTTTGCATTTATGTTCACAGAATGGAGAAATCTAAATTAGTTTAGTAAGAAATTATTTATTATTTTAGTTTTCCAATTGTACCCTTTTAAAATTTTATCTTTCCCCTTAATTTTACTTTATAAAATCCAGTGATTCTCATTCAACCTTTAGAACATACTATTTCATCTAAATTATTTCATTCCTTATTTGCTTTAACTATTACAATTTATATTTCTACCCGATGTTGGAGGTTCCTGGTGCTCATCTGAATGATTTTAAAGTTTTAAAGACAGTCGGCACCATCCTATTTGTGTGACTGGCTGGCCTTGTAGATTCATCCTAATCTGGTGAAGAATTTCTCGATCTACAGCTGCCTTTGGCTCATTTCATAGGAATCCTCAGGTCTTTGGTGCTATCCTGATGTTCGTCTCCTGCATTGCCCATAGTTTCACATTCAGAACTTCTATTAAAATAAAAGGCATAGTTATTGTTTTATGTCAGGAAATCCGTATTCACAGCCTGTTTGAAGGGTATGCTCTCCCTTCCTTTGCATTACAGACAGCATTTGTTAAAAGTCTAATTTAGCTAAAAACATATTGCTTATGAAATTGCTCAGTGAAAATAGTTGTCTTAATGTATTACTTAACATCTCACCTGTGGCAGCCCAATGTGAGAGATTACATTAAGATGGAAATGATCAGCAGGCTAACTGAACCATGGCCACAGTAAGAGCTTGAGAGCTTTCTCAAGGCCAAAAAAGGCATTACAATCCCTTTTTAATCTTTGCTAATCTATTGCCGGACGGATGATACAATAGGAACTATTTTTATCTTATGAGGCATCCTTCCATACTTAGTATTAAGGAAGTCAAAACATGGGTGCAGCAATGAATATCAGTCCGACATGTCTGAGAGAGAGCAAGGAGCACATGATTCAGCTTTTCAAGGAAGAACACAACATTGGGGACACTGTCCAACATTGCCCGTCTTGGAGCTGTTTACTCAATTTGTGCTTTAGGCGTGAATAGCTCCAGTTGTTAGGGCAGGGAGGCAGGAGCTGGAGCAGGATCTTATCTAGCCTCGGCAATTCTTTACCATGTTGTTGCACTTGACACTCAGATTAATGAAACAAAGGACCAGTTTGAGGAATCACTGCACTCAGATTATCTCTGTTTCTTCAGGGACCCTTTGGCGATGCTACTCGAAGCAGCTCCTGCATTTTTCAGGATTGTCCCCCTTCCCTGTAACAAGTTGTCTGGTGACTAATAAAACAATCCTAATGTAGTTTGCTAGGCCAAACAGAGGCGTCATATTTAGGATTTAAGCTCATGGCGGCATATTGGACACCTGTTATACTGTCTGTCTGACCAAATTCATTTAGCATATGGGTCCCCCCCATTGGGATAGCAGTTGCTAAACTACTTATGAAATGGCCACAGTATATTTTAAAATCTAATTCTGTGGCTGGTTTGAAAGATGTCAAGGTCTCTGGCTTTTAAATACTTGTTTAGATGAATGTGATGGTTTTAGGCATTCTGACCTGAGAGCCAAATGGACAAGGTGGGGCGAGGGAAGGACAGATAAAGGAGACAAGTAGCCGGTAGTTGATTCAATTCAATGATCTTTCAGCATCCCCTGGTATCTGGTGGTTCCGGGTTATAGAATACAGAAATGAGTAAAGCACAGACCTTCTCTAAGGCTCACAAGCTAATGTGTGTATGCGTATTAAGACAAGATCATAAATTAATGATAAAAGAGAACTATAGATTTAACATACATTTATCAAGCACTTCCCAGACAAGTGCTGTGAACCTTTATGTTGCAAAGAACTAGCAATAATCAACGTACTTGATTTGTTTTTCAACTTCCGAATGACTGCTTCTTTAACTTCTGAGAGCTTTGATATTTCAAGGGCATTTTCCTATGTTTATGTAACTTTATGTCCACCTGTAAGTTAACGATTTGAATAAACAGAGGAGGAAACAGGCAGCATTCGCAAACACTGACTGACTTGGAGACAAGTGGCCAAGTCAATGAACCTTTTTCTAGTTCCTCTAACTTGCACAGCTCAATACAAAGTGAGTCGAGGAATCATCATGTGCTTCTCAAAATCCAGGTAGGCGAGATGGATGTCTCACCATTTAAAATTTTGCCACTTTACTGCCTCTGGTGCCATCCCATCCAATCAAATAGGTTCCTGTTTTTGAAAAAAGGAAAGAAAAGAAAAGAGAAGGAAATCGACTGTTGCACGATGTAGGTTATATGATCAAGTGAAGCTGGGAATTGATGAAATGAGGCACGTGGTAGGGAGCAGTGAGATCAGGGGCTCAGAGGGAATGACGTCCTCTGCTCACAGCCACAAAAGGTATGACAGGGCTCCCCTAAGGAGAAAGACAGGCAGACTGCTGGAAACCCACGAGTTCTACCCACAACTCCTGAGATTCCTAAGCGACTTCTCAGTTTAGAAATAAATGCGTCAAACATTTCAAAAATGGCTGAAAAGCAGTAAACTGAATAATGAAAACTGCATTTGAGATATAACTGTTTTCCACCTTATGATCTTAGAGAAAAAGGGGAAAGTTCTACTTAATGCAACAAAAGCAGAAAGTTTAATAATAGTAGAAAGTCTTAGAACAAATTTGATACTTATCCATTTGTGTTTGCAGCTTAACTGTTTTCATTTCAGGGGCTAAGCCTAGGGGGCCTGTTGGTTGAGAATAAGTCCCTGAAATCAGGCTTCCAAGACCTAGATTCTGATTTTGCCCCTTTGAGCTCAGTGACCTTAGGTTACATGGCCGTGCTTTAGTTTCCTCATCTGCAAAACAGTCTCTACCTCAAAGCTTTGCTGTGAAGGTTAAATGAGATACTGACGTGTCTGAAGCAAAGCTAACAGAGCGATGTTAATAGGATTTTATAATTATAATTAATATCATTAAAAACAAAACACTAATTATAATTAATAGAATTA
The DNA here is from genome assembly GCA_963574355.1 of Loris lydekkerianus. NCBI lineage: Eukaryota > Metazoa > Chordata > Mammalia > Primates > Lorisidae > Loris > Loris lydekkerianus. Next base: position 18,144 of record CAUYPK010160907.1, on the reverse strand, counting down.
AAAGCAAAACACTAAGGCTTGAGTTTTATTTTTAATAGTGGTATGACCTTAAACAAAGGACTTAAATATTAAGCAGACTACTGGGATACAACACCACCCAGCCCACAAGTTGTTAGAGCACTTATTAAGACATTGTGTAAGTGATAGCTTTGTAAATTGTCAAGCTTTACATGAAACTTAGGAAATAGCAACTCACTCATTCAATGAATACCATTGAGCATCTACTATGTGCCAGCCCTGGAGATAGGAAGGAGACACAAAAAGACTCTGCCCATGAAGTTTCCATTTAAGTGAGGACAATAAAGTAATGCAATAGCATGCTGGCCCTAGGAAGTAAAGTGGGATCAATGGTTAGAGGGTGTTTGTGCTGTTGAAAGCACTGAGGGGTCAGCCGTGAGAGTGTCTGGAGGAAGGACATTTCTCAAAAAGGGAACAGCACATATGAAACCCATGCAGTATTAATAAAAAAAAAAAGGGGTTGCTTAGCATATTGAAGAGACAGTAAGGAGACCTGTATAGCTGGGGTGGAGGGAGCCAGAGAGTGGTAGGGGAGGAGGGCAGAGAGGGAGTTTGGAGCCAGATGGTCTAGGACAGTGTTTTTCAATGTTTTTTATCTCCCAGCACACTTGAACCTGTAGTTAAACTTCAGCTTACATTTAAATTATGTTGATTTAAAAAAGTGAAAAAAGAATGATGCTTTGAACGTCTTTAAAAAATAATTTAATTCACGATCTTTAAACATTTTTGCAGCATACCTGAGATCCTTTGGTGGCACACCAGTTGAAAATCACTATCTAGGACCTTGTAGGCTATGAAACACTGTAAAGGAAACAGCGTGGAGGGTGTTCAGGCAGGGGAAGGTGATGGATCTTTAAGGTCTGGAAAGATGAGTGGCTGCTGTGCTGAGAATGGCTTTGGGGGAAGCAAGAGTGGACGGGGGGACCAGTGAGGCTACTGAGTTAGTCTAATGGGAGGAAGTCCTAGTGCTTTAGGAGTGACTGAATTCAAGATTTGCTGATTATTATTATTATTTTTGCAGTTTTTGTCCGGGGCTGGGTTTGAACCTGCCACCTCTGGCATATGGGGCTGGCGCCCTACTCCTCTGAGCCACAGGCGCCGCCCATTGCCGATTATTTTTAAAAAAGATTTGCTGATTATTAGGCGTGAGATACTAGAAGCAGAGAGGAGGCATGGAAAATTGGGGGCTTTGGTGCTAGGCAGCTGGGAGAATGGGGCTGCTACTTTCAAGATGGGAAAACGCTGTGAGCGAAGCAGATACGGGGCTGGGAATGGAGAATTTGGATTCAGACAGACCCAGTGTCGCATGTCACAGGCAGTAGCAGTGCAGGCATGATGGTGGCTTGGAGACAGGAAGACAGGCACTGGGCATCACAAGTTTGAATGGACTGGGATCACCTGGGAGTAAGTCACAGAAGAGAAGAGGTCACAGGCTCGTGCCCTGAGAGTTCCAAATTCCAGATGCCCAGAGAAGGAGGAATCATAGGAACCAGAGTCATGAAAACAGTGAACGACTTCGGAACCTGATTTGATTTAGGTGGCTGGTTAGTTTCATTTTAAATGGACTTTCCACGCCAAGACAATCATTTATGTTCTGAACCATTTTCCAAATTTTATTATTGGGTCAAGCATAGTTAGCAATATGCATTTACTTATTTGTTGTTGATCTTCCCTGCTATGCTATAAATTTTCTGTCCTACTACTGTTTACATCCACCAAGCCCAGCACATAACTTGAGGATAAGAATGTTAATCGCTAGCATTTATGTAGCCCTTACCATATGCCACCACTATTCTAAGAACTTTCCATGTGTTAACTTACATAGTCTCCTCAACAACCGCAGGAGGTAGGGACCATTACTATCCCTCTTTCATAAATGAATGAATCACAAATCAAAGAGTCATTTGTCCAAGAGTGCCCAGATAGTAAGTGGTGGCTTTGAGCTAAATGAACATTTGTTAACCAAGTAAGTAATTATTAAATGATGAATGAATAGTAGCTTTTGGAAACTTCCCATAACCACGTTCTACTGAACTCTAAGCTGGTCTGACTTACGACTAGTGTATGCATGGTTAAAATCCAGTCTTTAGATAATATAACCAATGAGAGTTCCTCATTTTGTGATATATACATTTTGGCTATTTTTATTTTTTAATACACATACACATGGTAAAAGGCAAAAAGATTAAGGGTACAGCTTGATGTGTTCTGAAAGAATTATACAATTAAGTACTATCACTGTTAAGACATAGATCATTTCCCATCACTGCAGAGAGTACCCTCAAACTTCCTAGCAATCATGCTACCCTCAAACAGCAAACAGGGAGACACTGTTCTGGTTTTTGTCACTATGGATTAACTTGGCCTATCCTAGAACTTAATATAGATGGTACCATACAGGAGATACCTTTTATTCTATTTCTTTCACTTAGCATAATATTTTTGAGGTTTATCCCCATTGTTGGGTTAAGTTGTTAACATTAACAACTTAACTTTAACAATTAAGTTTATTGTCGAGTACCATTCTACTGTGAGAACACAGCAACATTTTTAAAATCTATAGTGTTAATGAACATTTGGTTTGCTTCCAGTGTGGGGTTCTTAAGCCCACAGCTGCTAAGAACTTCCTTATACAAGTCTATTTGCATTTTCCTGTATGACTACTTAGGAGTGGGACAGTTGAGTCATATGATTGGCATACAGTTAACTTTAGAAGACATTGTCAGGTGGTTTTCCAAAGTGGCTGCGTCATTTTCCATTGCCACCTGCATGAAGATTTCTAGTTGTTCCACATCCTGGTCAGCACGTGGCATGGTCAGTCTTTTTAATGTAATTTGCATTTCAAAATATTTCTGTAATTTTCAAGATGAAGTCACAGATCTTTGCTCATGACCTCCAGGATCCTCCCTGACTCTGTGTCTACTGTTCCTCATAATCTCATCTCCTGACTCTACACAAGAACCCTTGGCAGGGTAAGGTGGGGGGGTGCCCATAGCTCAGCAGTTAGGGTGCTGGCCACATACACGAACCTGGCCTGGGATTGCCAAATAACAATAACAACTACAACAACAATAGCTGGGTGTTGAGGTGGGCACCTGTAGTCCCAGCTCCTTGGGAGGCTGAGGCAAGAGAATCACTTAAGCCCAAGAGTTGGAGGTTGCTGTGAGCTGTGACACCATGGCACTCTACCAAGGGGTGACATAGTGAGACTGCCAAAACAAAAAAAAGAACCCTTGGAACTAGCCATAAAAACTGTTTTTTGAATTTATAGTATTTATGGTAACTCAGGGAGTCTTTTAAGAAGTCCCTCTTCCAGCCTACCTTTTCCTTGTGTCCCATTCTTGTCCCTGCACCAGCATCCCTTACGTCCCCAACCTCCAATCAGGTAGTGAGACATCTCTTGGATGCAGCCATAAATTGGTTAAAAGCACAAGTTTGGGTCACACAGAGCAGGTTTGGCACAGCCTCTGACACTTAAACTCTCAAGTGACCAAGAGAAGCCGGTGATGGTTGTTCCCAGTTCCCTCATTTGCAGCAGGCTGGTCGTCAAACCTTTCACAGAGTGGCTGTATAGATAGAATGCACTCCTGCACTCCTGTGCTCACCGCCCTCCTGGGGGTACAGATGGGTTGATCCGAAGGTGTGCATTTCATGGGGGACTGCCTGTTTGGCATAAAGGGAGGCACATTCATCCTTCAAATGTTTATTGAGCTTATAATGAAAACACGAGCTATTAATAATCTGTATTGTGTGCCTGCTGGCAGGCATCTTGCTTATCACGGGAAGCTGCTTACTTAACCCTGATGATTACTGTCTGCGGTGGTAGTGAGACCATCTCTACTTCACCAATGAGAAAACAGATACAGAGAGGTGAAGCCATTCGCCCCAAGGTACCTGGTTGGAAAGTGACAGATCAAGCTCTGACCAGGTCATTCTGACTGCGGAGGCCTCCCTCGCACCCCCCACATTGCACACCCCACTGTTTTCAAAATGCCCTGACTCTGAGCCCTCCACCAGATGCCAGGGATACAAAGAGGAGGAAGACAGCCCTCACCGCGGAGACAAACCCGTAGCGGTAATTATAACTCGACGTGAGTTATAAACAAAGAAGTAGAAGGATGCAGAAGATGGACACTTAGCCATAGGAGGGTAGTTCATATGGGATTTCTGGCAAAGAGAAGAAATGCTTGGCCATTCTTAAAGGATCACTAGCAAATGGTGTTTCCAGGGAGAGGGGACAGCACAAACAAAGGCAGGAAAGCATGGTAGCTTGTGATAGGTGCTGGGGACAGACAGGCACTTTGTGGGTGAGGCAGGGCGTTGTCAGAACCAGGATGGCTCTGTGCAGTTGTACAGGTTGTGCAGTGCACAAGGTGCACATCTAAGTGGGCACCACTTAGACATTGCAGATCTATGTACTTACTTCCTCTGTTTCCTTAAACATGACCATAAAGCATCTGGCTTTATGAATATCAGAATGTCACCATTTCCAATAGATAGGGGCAAAGTGTTGCAAGTAATAGGAGCCTGTATAAATGTGCACAAAAGTGTTGTTAAGACTAGGAGTAGTCCTGTCAAAACTGCTTTCTTGGTGGGTGTCGCTGGAGATAGAAGAAGGATGGATTTGTGGGAGGGAAAGACCAGAGCCAGCTGGGAGATTGTTGCAGAAATTCAGATGAGAGAGAAAAGCTTCAGCCACAGCAATGTTGGTCAGGATGGATTCAAGAAATTCTTAGGCAGGTATTATGTTGCAATGGCTAAAGTGGCTTAAATCTTCACTTTGCAGAAGAGGATTTATAAATATAAAGAAGTGCTTTTCCATGAAAAATAGTGTGTAGAATTCTGGTCACATTTCACAATGATATGGAATAATAAAAAATGGCTTACATCTTAGCTGGAGTGCTCTGGGAAGCACAGGCTGGGATGAGGATCCACGTGCGGTAATATCTGGCAGGTGAAGAGAAGCGCAGTGGGGAAGTAGGGCAGTGATAGGAGAAGGAACGGCAGCCCAGAACGGTGTGTTATGAGCAAGTTACTGCTTTCAGCAACTGAAGCTCTGCCCTGCCGGGAAAACTCTGGCAGCTGGTGCGGAGTTCGAGCCTCAGTCATTCCACCCAAGAGGTGAGGGGACGGTGGTATTCATTCCGTCTCGGGGCTGCTGTGCTTCCTTGGCACACACAGCCTGCAGCACAGCTGGCGGGGCAGGCGGGCTCCGGGGGCTGCGGGTCCCTCGGCAGACATGCAGGTGCTGGAGGCTCAGAGATGTGGGCGGGACACCCGCAGCATGTGCTGCCTGTGGAAATCGCTCTGTACAGTCTTCAGGGGATTCAAATTCATCATGTCATTTGAACCTTCCAATAACCTTGTGAGGTGGAGAAAATGCGTCGTTTCCAGATAAGGCTGGCGTCGCTTGTTACCTCTCCTTGGTCAGTTCCTCCTGTCTCCATAGCTGCTACTCCAAATGGAAACACCTCTCCTTTGTCTCACTACTGATTAGTTTAGATATCCTCCTGCCTGGCACGGTGGCTCACGCCTGTAATTTCAGCATTCTGGGAGGCTGAGGCGGGTAGATCGTCTGAGCACAGGAGTTCAAGACCAGCCCCAGCAAGAGTGAGACCCGGTCTTTAAAATTAGCCGGGCTTTGTGATGGGCACTTGTAGTCCCAGCTACTCAGGAGGCTGAGGGAAGAGGATTGCTTGTGCTGGAGAGCTTGAGGTTGCTGTGAGCTATGATGCCATGGCATCTACTGGGGGCGACAAAGTGAGACTCTGTCTCAAAAAGAAAAGAAATAGATACCCGCCTCCTGATTGGGTTTGTGAGCAGCCACACTTAGCAATTTTGTATAACTCATCTTTGTTTTTCAGTGCCTAGCAAACAGCAGGTGCTTACTTAGTGTGATTGTGAATGAATGAATGATTTGATAGTTATCAACATCACCGTTGTAACTTTGTGAAGACTGAGTTGGAGCCCCACAGCCACATGACTCGCTGGTAGTCACAGGGCTTCCACTCTCTCTTCTGCCTTCTTCTTCTAGAATCAGCACTTTATACCCATAAATTAATTAATGCGCACAGTTATGATTTAATAAAAAATGAATTGAGCTGCCATAAACATTTTGGTGCAAATGTTAAAAAAAAACCAAAACAAAAACAAAACAAAAGCTCCGGTTATCACAACACAGGGGGGTCATCATTGTGGGAATTCACACCCCTCTCAGCTATGTTTAGAGTGGAGTGTTTGAGGGTAGGCCAACAACCAGGACAGGAACCAGGAAACTTCAGAAGAGGAAGCCCTTTTCCCATTAGGAATTGATTTTATCATTATTATTATTACCTATAATGTCTCAAAGTAAAATGGGAAAGGACAAATAGAGGCAGACACGATGACCCACCTTGAAAAAAAATACAAGATCTTCCTTCAAATATTACAGGCAAAGGATCATCCTGGCAGGACCCAGTGTGACAATCTGAAGCTGAATGAGAATGTGCTATAAACCCCCTGTGCTCCTGGCTAAGCTGGAAGCAAGCCGAGGAGCTGTGGCCACCTTCAGGGTCGGGGGCTTTTGTGCTTTTAGCACAGCCTTCAGCATAAGGGGTGACAGGTGTCAGAGGGGAAACCAGTTTGAGTTTTCAAAATGAATTTAAAAGTGCTTTCTTGAGTGTCCTTGCAATATTTCTGCTAATGCAAAAGGCATGATTGATCCATATGCATCTTCCTGCCTCTCTTCCCACGCTAATTTATGTCATTCTTGTGTCTTCTGACTTTTGTTTGGAAATGTTGCATATGCTGTTTAAAATAGCTGACTTGATTTAAGCAGCATTGAAATGTTAAACCTTAAAAAGTCAACATTTCATTTAAAAAGTCAATTTGAACCTTGCCTCTTCATCAAAAGATCTAAATTTGTGATTTTTCAAATTTCCTCTTCTCTGTGAAAACTGCACTTCACCTCCATGTGAGGTTAAGGGTACAGTGAACAGGGGACTGGTGACTGGGTCTGTGTTTCAATCCCAGCTCTGCCACTTACCCACTGTGACCTTGAACATGATCCTGCAGCTCGCTCAGCTCCAATTGTCTCATCTGTGCCAGGGAGATGGTAGTAGTGTCCCTGCCACTTACCCACTGTGACCTTGAACGTGATCCCTGTGCCAGGGAGATGGTAGTAGTGTCTGCCTCAGAGGGGCCATTTTCAGGATTACAGAGGCCACTCGAGCAGCCCCTGCTCTGCCTACGTATCATACTGTACACACTTAATCCTGACCACAATTCTTTCAGGCAGGTACTGTTATTACCCCATTTACAGATTAGGAAACTGAGGCACAGATAGGCAAAGTATCTTCACTAAGGTCACATAGTGACCAAGTGGTGGTGTCAGAATTTGGACCCTAGCCCATAATGAACTTAAAAAACAACAACACCCTATTAATTATTATTCTTGTTAAAATCTTACCAGGAGCTGCTGTGGTGGACATAGGAGTGGGAAGCCCAGGTCCCATCCTCTCCCCAACCCCCCAGCTGGGCAACCGCTGGGCTTCCTGGTGCGGGGAGAGAAACACGCAGATTAATGAGGAATGAAAACAGGCTGACTGATCCCTCCCTGACGGCTTATCTGTAAAACTTGGCAAATGTGGAACGTAAATGTCTTAGCAAAATAACTGGGAAAATACCAGGGAGGCTATATTAACCAGTGTGATGAAAATGTGTCAAACGGTCTATGAACCAAGTGGATGGTGCCCCATGATCATATTAATGTACACAGCTATGACTTATAATAAACAAACAAACAAACAAACAAACAAAAACAGATACTTCCGAAGTAACTACCTCTCCTCTCGTTTCCCATCTCTTAAGGTGACACACAAGAGCAGTTTTGTGGGGGCATTTTTCTAACATCCAAACACGAGAAAGTCAGGCGGTACAACCAGGTGGTTTTTGAATTAACGTTTGTACTTAAAACTGTTTGAAAAATGTTCATTCATTTCTTCACTTATTCATTCATTCCATACATATGGATAGAGGACAAATAATGACTGAGAGCCCGGCCTGGCATGGGTTGAAGATAGCCGGGAGGGCCTGCCGGGTGGTCCTCACCGCGCCCCCTCCGCGGTGCCTCTGCACCTGCCGCCCGCGCCTGCGCATTTCCCCTGCGGGGTCCGCGACCACGTCTTTGCTGTGCGTTCTCAAGTGGACGCTGACACCTTCTCCCGCAGATCCCGGCAAGTCCTGTAACGCGTCTATCTTCAATTCCCGCAGATGCCTGTATTGTTTCATTTTCTATTTTCGGAACCTCCCTCCACTGCCTTCCAATGAGAGCTAACTTCTCATTTGAATTTATCTCTCTTTTTGAGTCAGGTGGAAGGCTGGGAGCTCCTTGAACGGGGTGTCTCTGAAGGGACTGGGCTGCCACGGTGCCGGAGTGCTGGCCTCTCCGGAGGTCTAACTTCGATAAAGCGCTTCATGCCTCGCCCGGGCCCTGGAACGTAGTAGGGCCTCCTGTGTATGTGATTTCCCTGCTTCTTTAAGAACATGGTAGCTGAAATGAAATACTGTGAGATCATTTACAATTTATGCATTGTTATACATCCAGGGCTTAAAAATATGGAGGTCATTTCTTTCTTTTGTAAGTTATCATCAAATAGAATTTATGAACCCTCAGATTCATGGGGTTGGTATGAATAGTGTAGAATTGAAGCAATAAAGCTCCAATCTGTACTTCTGTTTGGAACTTTTTTCACACACTGTTTTGTACCTAATCATATGTTGCAGTTGTAAAACTTATATTCAATCCTATATTTGCCACCATGGTTAGCATTATTTCATACTTGACCTTGACTAGTTAGATGTAGCAATGAGTTGAATTTTAATTTTTCACACATAAATGAGATGCTGGGGTTTCTTTCTTTTTTATTTTTTATTTTTGAGGTACAGGTGGGGGGAGTGTGCCAAGGGGGCAATGTGGGCAAGAGCCTTTCTTGTGGTTGGGCCAGGCAGGGTAAACAGGGTTAGGAGTGGCTAGTTTGAATAATTTCAGTAGACTTTGGAGCACAGGGCTGTCCCTGGCTCTTGGGTACTTGCCCTGGAGTGATTAGGGCAGGTAGGAGAGAGCTGATAGAGAAGGCAGTTGGAGCTTTGTTTGAATTTCAAAGGCTGTTCCTCAGGGGTCAGGGGGTCCCTAGATGTCAAAGCATCAAATACTGTCTACCAGATAAAAAACATGGTTAATATGACCCTGTGGGCTCAGGGCAGCCAGGGCAGGCCCAAACCAGGAGGAGTATAACCTTCTGAGCAAAGGACTCATTTATGCAAATGCTGTGGCACGTGGAAGCACTCGTTTGTATGTTAACATGTTTGGAATCTATAAGTGAGAAAACAACATGATGGCTGAGGTGGGAGTGGGCGTGTGTGTGATTCAGGTGAAGGTGCGCTCATGAAGTTTGGCTAAGAAATTTGGACTTTATTTTAGAGACAGTGTGGAATAGCTAAAGGGTTTTTATATCATAAAAGGATGACAGTGATTTTAGTTTACTTCTGTTTGGTGAAAATCTATGCTACTAAATCTACCCTACTTAAAAATTAATGAGGTTTCACATTTCATCTTAGTAAAATAAACAACATGATATGTTTAGTATTTTCAAAGGCGATGTAAAGAATGTTTACTCTTTGTCCCATAAATCCTTGGTGCTCTCTTCCCAGCGTGCACCAAGCAGGCAGGCCGTATGGGAGGCAGTATAGTCTGATAAGGCAGTAAGTTAGAGAACCAGTGTCCCGGTTATTGCACTGGGTGAGTTATTAATTTCTCCAAGTGAAGGCCCAGTGATTAAGACCATCCACTAGGCCTAGATAGTGGCAAGGAATCCTGTCTCTACCACTTACTCTGTGACCCTGGGCAAGTTATTTCATTCATTTAAGTCTCAGTTTCCTCTTACGAAAAATGGAAATGATAACAACACTCTCACTATAGTATTTATAAGAGGATTTAGACTTGTTTTCCTCACCCACCATGCCTCTGCCAGCACCGACCCTGGGCATACCAAGCCAGGTGCTGTGGTGATCTAAGCATCGTTGACAGAGAGAATGCAGGTGGTAGCGGGATAAGGGGCAGTGAGATGGTGCTCACGGGAGTCACTGGGACCGTCATCCCTCTGAGCACCCACTCTTCCACAGTGGGGGGATGTAAGGCCGTTGTTCTTGGTTGACACCAACACCTTGTAAAGTTGGTGTCCTGTTCTAATGTTGCTATAAATCGGAGATCGATGTGTAATTTGTTTCCTTCCTCTTACTCTTTTTGACTAAGATACAGACACCTGGAAACCACCAGCTAGAAGGGAGTGGAGTGTGCCTTGCATGGTCATAGCTAAGGCTCTCCTGGCAACATTCGTGCTGCCTGTCCTTATGACTCTGGGTTCTATTTCTACCAAACAATAATTGTTCCTTAAACTGGAAGCTGCCAGTGCCGCCTTGCCCTTTTAAATTCTTCAAGTCTTCAGGAAATCACACACAAATAGTTGCAATTTAGCTGGGCTGGCTGACCCCGAGCAGCAAGGCAGAAGAGGGCTGATGTTATGCAGTGAGAATAGGGAGAAGAATGGAAAAAAGAGATGCTGAATGTGATCTTACGGGCCACTGGGACAACCCCTCCTAGGTAGATCCACCAAAGGTTCCAATCTCTAGAAAGTGAAAGTCTGCATTTATGAACAAAGGAACTCAAAACAGGTGGCTTTGACCTGTATGCCTTCCTTGCTATTCTTAAGAGGTGATAGGTTGATAAACGCATGCATATGGACATATAAACATACATAAATCTTCATTATAACATAAAAAGTAGAGCCCAAATTTAAAAAAGAGAGTTGTGTACTGTGAAGTTGGTGGGAATCAATATTTATTAGTTGTTGCTATGATTTGAATGCTTTTCTCCTCCAAAACTCCTGTTGTGATTTAACTGCCATTGTAACAACAACAGGAGGTGGGAGTATAAGGAATGATCAGGCTGCAGGGGCTCCACCCCCTGGGTGAGATTGGTGCTGTTGTGAAAGAGTGAGTTCATTTCTCTGCCCTCTGCCTACTGCCATGGGTTGACACAACAAGAAGGCCCTCTTCAGATGCTAGCCCCTCGATCTTGGACTTCCCAGCCTCCAGAATAGTGAGAAAATAAATTTCTGCACATTATAAAGTACCCAGGCTGCGGTGTTTTGTTATAGCAGCACAAAACAGACTGAGCCAGAAAGCTAGAACCAGAGAAGTGGGGTGTGGCGGTAAGAGATACCTGCAGAGGGGGAAGCTGATCTGGAAGTGGGTAACGGGCAGAGGCCTGAAGACTTCGAAGGAGTGGCCTAGAAAAAGCCTAGCCTGCCATAAATGGAGCAGTAAGAGCAATTTTGGTCAGGATGCGGAGGAAGAGAAAAACTGTAGGCAAAGTCCGAGACTTCTCAGAGATTAACGAAATGGTCGTGATCAGAACGTCAGTAGAGAAATAAGTGCAGGAAAGGCCTCCTGAGGAGGTATCAGATGGAAACACCGGATGAGGTGTTGGAAACTGGAGAAAAGGCCGTTCTTGTTATAAACAGCAAAGAACATGGCCGAATTCTGTCCATGCTGAAGGGTTTCGTGGAAGGCAGAATTTAAAAGTGGTGACCAGGACGTCTGATAGAAGAAATACCTAAATGGCTAATTATTCAGGCAGCTGCATGGCTTTTTAAAAGTGCAAATAGTAAAATGAGAGAAGAAAAAAATGATTTAAAGATGGTCTTTGAGTGGTACCCTCTTATTTGCAGCTGCAATTTCTGCAGCTGCAATTTTTGCAGCTTTAGTTGTTCTGCACAATAAGGTATTTTGAGAGAGAGAACATTTACATAACTTTGATTATAGTATTTTATTATAATTGTTCTATTTTATTATTAGTTATTGTTAATCTTGCTGTGCTTAATTTACAAATGGAACTTTACCACAGACATGAATGTATAGGAAGAAACCGAGTATATGTAGGTTTTGGTGCACTCTGTAGTTTCAGGCATCTACTGGGGATCCGGGAACTGTGCCCCTGGAGAGGAGGATGGTACTGTGTACTTGGAAGGGAGCCATTCTGCTGCAGCGCTCCCAGGTTGCCCTGGCCGCAACTCAGGTGTGCCCAGGTGTCTGCAACCTGCTGCTCCATCCGCTGTGGCTGTGAACCTTCGCCACATCTGTGCAGTGCTAATTCTGCAGTCAGGACACAAGAGCAGTGGCATCAGGATGACCTTCACCTAGGTTTCAAAAAACTTCTAAACTCCCAGCCTTAAGAATAATCTCCTTGTATTCCATGCTCTACCTTCATACGTAATGGGGGAAGTTGGGCCCTAGAGGCCTCAGGCAGCAAGACCTTCACTTGGATTTCAAAGAATGTCTCAGACGAGATGAGGGTCCAGGCAAAGACTCGTTACAGGTGAAAAACAACTGCTGAGTCTCCACAAGGGCAATGCCTGGAGGAATTATGGGGGCAGGGCTCCCCCTGAGACCTCAGAACTGTAGAGCTACCAGCAAGCCACACTTGAGCTGTGGGCACAAGACGCCACCCTCCCTGGGGCTTTTGGGGCCCATCTCACCCCACCTTTACACCTGTGTGTGTAAAGGTGGGAAACAGAATCAAAGAAGACTATTCTTAAGGCATGGAATTTAGTGTTGTTCACACCGTCGGGCTGTGGACTTGCTCGGGACCTGTTACCGTTCTCCTCTTTTCTCTTTCTCCCTTTTAGAACAGAAATACCTATTCTACCTTATGCCTGTCCCACCAGTATGTTTTGAAAGCATATAAATTATTTAGATCACAGGCTCACTACTGGAGGGGAATTTGCCTCACAATAAATTGCGCCTTGAGTGTTACTCATGCTTGAATTAAGTCTTAATGATTATGAAGGTATTTTCCTCTTGTGCAGAATTCTTTCTTATTAATTTTCTTTTGGGGAGTTACCTCTTTTGCATTTGTGTCATGTAGATGGCACGCAGAGACCTCTACCCTCCTCTAGCCAAAGGGTGAGTTTACAACCCTGCACACATGTTCTTGATCTAGGCTAATCACACTTTCCCTCCTAGGACCTAAGAGCTTGAGTAAAGTGACACAGAGAAGAAAAACTTTAGTTGCAGGTGACTCATGCCCAGAGTGACAGCCATTGTGACTGGCTTCTTCCAACACGACCTCTGTAACCATTCTTGCTCTTACACCTAAGACCGGTTCTTCTAATATTCCTGTGATCTAGTGAACCATTCCATAGCTTCCAAAAATTCATTGTGTTTTGTGCTAATTAGAGGCTTTGAATCTAACAGCCATACAGCAGATTGAATCTAACAGCTGTACAGCAGAATGGAAAAACTTTAAATCAGGCAGGATGGAGTGAGTCAGGGTAAAACGATGACCATTTCAAACAGTATGATGAGTCTGAATAACCCCAAGTAGACCAGAACTGGGAGTCAGTATGAAATTAATCCTGAAAGAGTTTCTATATTTGCATAGCTATTCCCAATGTGTGAATCCTTAGGTTATTGTACAGTCTATAAGAATCCATATGTGGCCAAATTTCATCTGTAGATTGAATGAAAATGCATGAGATTACTATCACGTGGTATTCTGTGAAAGAAAGCTTAAAAGCACAAGAGGTCTTACATTGAAATGGCAGAGAACCATTTAAGCCAGCAGTTCTGTAGAGTGGATAACATACTTGTCTATCATGATGCAGTTTGATCTAATAATAGTCGAATGTCAAGGTTTATAGTGCCTTGCTTCTTTTATAAATTAGAGCAGATTCAAGGCTATCTCTTCCTTAATCTATCTTGTCTACTTGCATTCTGATTTGTTTCCCCAAATGGAAAAGACTGGAGTGAAATTTTAACTGCTGCTCTCAGAATTGCTCACAAATCCCTCTCTGTCCTATCCCAGATGCACAGCATGGTGAGCCGCTGGTACTGCTGTGACATTGCTGATTGTAGTGGTAACGCACTGTTATGGTGTTAATGAGTTGTAGTGCCATCATTGCTTCCTGCTTATTTTTCATTTTACCCATCAGTATATTTTAAAATTATTTTTTAAAGCTTCAAACATAAGTTAACAGCTAAAAAAATTTCCAATTTCTATTTACTCAGATTTCCCAATTGTTAATGCTTTACCATACTTACCCTATCTTTTCTCATAAGTCATATATATGTTTGTGTATATATATATGTATGCATGTGAGATACACCCACCAAGAATTCATTTCTGTGGTATTCTTGCAAAAAGTGCATATGCATTCTGCTTATGAGGAAACATTAGATGACCAGACTGTGAATTCAATTGCTGCATCTCCTTCTGTCACCTTTGTTCTTGAACAGTTCTCTAGTCTTTCTCTGTCTTACATCCTTGATCAATTTAAATAGCAAAGACTTTTCATGCTTTAACATAGCTTTGCTTAATACATGAATTGCATATATCGTTTTGAATTTTCTGGTAGCCATGTTATAAAAAGAATCAATTAAAATAAATAATAATATACAATAATAATATATTTATTCAACACATTATATTCAGACAATAGCATTTCAAAGTGCAACCGGTACAAAGGAAACTCCCATAAGTCTACCAGCACATTTCTTAGGAGAAACCTTGTAGGTCAAGACAAAGTGGGATGATATATTCAATGTGCTAAAATAATAAAAAGCTTCCAAGTGAGAATATTATACTCTGTGAAGTGGTCCTCCAGAAATTAAAAAAGAGATAAAGACTTTTTCAGACAAACAAAAGCTAAGAGAGTTCATTACCCATAGCTTTACCTTAAAAGAAATGCCAAAAAGGGTCCTTCGATTTGAAATAAAAGGATGCTAACATGAAAACACATAAAAGTATAAAACTCACTAGGAGATGTCAGTATATATAGTTAAATTCAGAATACTCTAATACAGTAATGGTGGTACATAAATTACTTTTAACTCTAGTATAAAAGTTAAAAGACAAAAGTATTAAAAATATTGATAGATACAATAATTTCTTAATAGATACACAATATGAAAAGATGTAAAGTATGTAATCAGTAGCATAAAATGTGGAGGGAAGGGAAATAAAAGTGGAGAGCTTTTGTATGTAATTAAACTTACGTTGTAATCAGCTTCAAATAGACTTCTGTTACTAGAGAATATTTTGTGTGGTCTTCATGGTAAAACAAGAAAAAGCTTCTGATAGATACAAAAAAAGATAAAGAGAAGGTAAAGTTTACCACTACAAAAAACCATTAGATCACAAAAGAAGACAGTAAAAAGGGAAGAAAGAAAAAAAGGAACAAAAGAACAATTAACAAAATGGCAAGTCCTTATCTATCAATGGTTACTTTAAATGCAAATGGATTAAATTCTCTGATTAAAAGACTCCAAGTGGCTGAATGAATGAAAAAACAGATCCAATGATAGGTAGTCTAATAGAGACTTACTTTAGCTTTAAGGACATAAATTGACAGTGAAGGGAAGGAAAAAGATATTCCATACAGATGACAACCAAAGGAGTGAAAGCGTAATTATGCCTGACAAAATATACTTTAACTCAAAAACTGTCATAAGAGACAAAGAAGGTCATTATATAATGATAAAAGAATTGATTCAACAGGAAGATGAATTCCATACAAAATTAAAAGATAGTAACTAAAAGATAAAAAAAATGAACTTTATTTCTCAGCATAAGAATCATTAAATTTAAGACACTTTTTAAATGTGATGATCAAGCCATCTAGTTCATTCCTAACGAACTGAGGGTCCTGGAAATTTAACCATGTTAAAAAAGTCTCTTAAAAATTATTAACTAAAGAAAATGATTTTTTAAAATTAGGAGATAAAAGAAGTCAGAGAAACCAAATCTTTAGGTAAAGAAAAAAGTCATTGGGGTAAGATCAGGTGAGTAGGGAGGGTATACAGTGATATGTTTACTGGCTGAAAACTTCCTCACAGGCAGTGCTATGTGAGCTGGTGCATTATCATGAAGGAAAAGCCATGAGTTATTGGCCAAGATTTTCAGTTACGATTTTCCTGTTTCTCAATGTTTACTTCATCTTCTATGCTTTTCACAGTCAGCTGATGATTCTGACGCACAGTTTGATAAATTTTTGCAGTGTTTTCATCAGTTCTGCTCATAACTGGCCACCATGACCTCTCTTCATCAGTGACAGTTTTTCTCCCCTCAGAAAAACATTTAATCTGTTTGTACACTGCCATTTCTTCATGGCATTATCCCTATAAACTTGGATTAATATGTCCCTTATTTCATTTCCACTCTTGCCAAGTTTAACAAGAAATTTATGAATGTTTTATTTGTTGCTGTAATTCAAGGTCTGACATTCTCCAGATGCCACACAAAACCCTGCAACAATAATGAACACCACTCAACAAGACACTGCCACATATAGACACACATGCAAACAAGCAACAAGACACTGCCACATATAGACACACAAGCAAACACAACTGTGAGCCACTGACACACCAATGTTATGAAACCTTACTGAGTTGTTTGTACAGTGCTGCCAATGTAAGTGCATGGTGGCAATTTTGTGAACTTAATTGTCAGACCTCATATTCCTGGAACATAGATGCAAAAATCTTCAATAAATACTAGTATATCAAGCTAAATAGCATGTTGAAAGGATTATATTACTATATCATGGCCAAGGGGGATTTATTCTTGGAATGCAAGGATGGTTCAAGATATGCAAATCAGTTAATGTGATGCATCAGTTTAACAAAATGAAAGAAAAACTAAACACCTACCTGATTTTCTCAATAGGCACAGAGAAAGCACTTGATCACCTGATAAAGTTCAACATCCATTCATAATTAAAACTCTCAGCAAAAAAAGAGGTATAGAAGAGACTTAGCTCAACAAAGTCTACGCGTGAAAAACCCACAGCTAACATAATCAATGAGGGAAAACTGAGATCTGATTCTCCAAGATACAATATGAGGCAAGGATGCCCACTCTTACCACTTCTACGTAGTATTCGGCATAGCCCTAAAAGTTATAGCCAGAAAAATTGGACAAGCAAAGGAAATAAAAGACATTTGAATCAGAAAGGAAGAAATAAAATTCTGTTTGCAGATGAAATGATCAAACGTGTAGAAAATCTTAAAGCCTCAAAAAAAAAAAAAAAACAAACAAACAAAAAAAAACCCTGTTAGAAACAATAAATTCCATACAGTTGCAGGATGCAATGTAAATCTAGAAAAATCAGTTGAGTTTCTATATACTAACAAGGAACTGTATGAAAAGCAAATTAGAAAAACAATTCTGTTCACAGTAGCAAGAAAAAGATAAATACTTAGAAATAAACTACTAAGTTGAATGACTTGTACACTGAAATTATAAAACAATGCTGAGAGAAATGAAAGAAAACATAAATAAGGAAAGACATCTCGTGTTCATAGATTGGAAAACCAAGACTGTTAAAATGTTCAGACTACTCAAAGTGATCTACAGATTCCATGCAATCTCTAATCAAAATCCCAATGGCTATCTTTACAGAAATAAGAGCAAAATTATAAAATTCAATTTAGATCTGCAAATGGCCATGAATAGCCAAAGCAATATTACAGCAGAATAATTCTGGAGGCATCATACTTCCTCATTTCAAAATATGCTACAAGAATCAAAACACTGTGGTATTGGCAGGGAAATAAGACATATGGACCAAAGGAGCAGAGTACAGATTGCGGAAGTAAATTTGCACATGTAAAGTCAATTGGTCTTTGACTGAGGGGCCAAGCATGCACATTGGGGAGAGGAGAGTCTGTTCAATAAACGATGCTGGGAAATTGGATATTCACATGCAGTATAAGATTGCATCCTTATTTCATACCACATTCAAAAACCAACCCCAAATGGCCTAAGACTTACACATAAGGCCAGAAGCTATAAACTACTAGGAGAAAACATAGGAGAAAACCTTCATGACCTTGGTTTGAGTGGTAATGTTATGGTTATGACATCAAAAGCACATGGTTTTTTACTTTACCCTACCTTCTTCCCCTGCTACCCTTATTTACCCTTCACCTTTGGGCCCTGTATCCTTAAAAAAGGTTAGAGGCAGTTAAATCAGGTCAAGGTCCAATATCACCGGCTCATTAACCAAGAATCTAACTATTATTCTT
>CAUYPK010160906.1:0-11699 GCA_963574355.1 Loris lydekkerianus | reverse complement strand
GGGTGGCGGTGGCAATAATATCACTTGAGCCCAATTGTTTTTGTTTGGTTTAAGCTATTTTGGCCACCCAATCTACAAAAGGTGACGTGACACTGCCTAAAAAAAAAAAAAAAAAAAAAAAAAAAAAAAAAGCCAGGTATTGTGGCGAATGCTTATAATCTGAGCTACTCGAAAGGCTAAGGCAAGAGGATTGCCTGAGCCCAAGAATGTGAGGTTGCTGTGAGGTATGACACCAAGGCACTTTACTGAGGGTGACAAAGTTAGACTGCCTCAAAAAAAAAAAAAAAAATCTTTATTGCAATTATACTGAAGAGGAACTTTTTCTAAATGAGATAATATTCAGAGGCTCCAGGTAATAGGATCAGAATTCTTTGGAGGATATTCCTAAACTCATGTCTTCTTCAGACCTTCGTAAACCTTTGAATTATTGATGCCTTCAAGAAATTGGTCCAGTTACTCAAAGTCAAGTATATTACAATCAAACACTTCATCAAATTCTTTATTGTCTTTCTTGGGGGTGGGTGTTGGTGATGAGGATCATACTGCTGCCCAGGCCAGTGGCACAATCCTAGTTTCAAACAATCCTAGCACAGAGGTACAGAGCTGAAACTACAGGTTTACCACCGCACTCAACTTACTGTCTTTTAAATGTATTTAGAATCAGTAGTGTTAAACTCTTTTATTATTTTAATCAGTAATTTCTGTTTTCTTCTTCATCACTCTGCTAGACATTTATTAAAATTTATTGATGTTTTCAAAGACACATCTCCTTATTTCATTTATTTTGGTTCTAGTTTAATTTTAGTTATGCTCAGTCAAATACATTTATTTCATATGTAGGAAATCACACATTCAAATTATATTTTAATCTTTTGACATCACTGAAACTCAAAAAGCTCAGAACTGGTTCTATTTTGCAAATTTCCCAGGAACTTAAAAATAACATGTATTTTGCAATTTTGTAGTATTCTGTAAGTAACAAAAAAAAATAGGTCATGTTTGCTAAAATAATGTTCTAAGTCCTTAATATTCTTTTTATTTACCTTCTCAGTCATTAATATTCTTAATGATTTCGATAATGGATGGACGACTACTTCGTCCATCCATTATCGAAATTTCCAAGCATAATTGTGTTTGTCTATTTCTCCTTTTAGTTCTAACAGCTTTTCCTTTCTGTACTTTGGTGCTATTTAATTAGGTATGTATATAGAAATATTATGTCCTCTAGGTTAATTAACTTCTTTATCATTACAAACTTCTGAATAACTTACTCTGCTATCTAATTTTAATAATATTAATATAATGACTGGTTTTCTTGCAATTACTCTTTGTAAGGTATGTGGTATGTGTGTCTTCTCCCCTTCTTTTACTATTTGTGTATATCTTTATAGTTGAACTGGGTACAACATTTACTTGCCCTTGTTACTAGCCAATTTGACAATCTCTGCTGCTTAAACAGAGTTTGAAAACCCTTTATTATAATCATTTATTATTGTTATTATCACTAGGGTCAGAAGTATAAACTATCTTCTTGTTTTCTACTCTTCCCAAATGCCCTTTGGTTTCTTCCTTCTTGTGGAGTAACTTTTAAAAATTACTGTGTTTTTTACTCCATTATTTGTTTCTGAGTTATTATACCTCTTAAAACATTACCTGTAAGATTTATAATTCTCATTTCTAACTTGTCACCTATATCTTTAATAGTATCTTAATGCTTTACCTATAGTGTAAGAACCTCCTCAATACTTCCATTCCCACCTCTTGTCTTTTGTATTATTATATGTTTGGTCTTTAATATTGATATGCTATAGTCATAAAGGTGTATTATTTTTCCTAAAAAATTCATTATCCTATTTCAAAACTAGAAAAAATGAAAGATGCCTTTTTTTTTTTTTTAATAGAGAGACAGTCTTACTCTGTCACCCTGGGTAGAGTGCCATGTTGTCTCAGGTCACAGCAACCTCAAATTTGTGGGTTCAAGTGATCCTCTTCCCTCCGACTCCCAAGTAGCTGAAGCCTACAGGCCCCTGCAATCATGCCCAGCTAGTTTTTCTATTTTTATTTATTTTATTATTATTATTTCTTTTTAATACACAGAATCTCCCTTTGTCAACCTCAGTGGAGTGCCGAGGCATCACAGGCCACAGCAACCTCCAGCTCTTGGGCTTAAGCGATTCTCTTGCCTCAGTCTCTTGAGTAACTGGGGCTACAGGCGCCCGCCATAACGCCCAGCTGTCTTTTGTTGCAGTTTGGCTGGGGCCAAGTTCAAACCCGCCACCCTCGGTATATGGGGTCGGCGCCCTCCTCACTGAGCCACAAGCCTCACCCAGGTTTTCTATTTTTAGTAAGCATTTAGTCTTGCTCTTGCTCAGTCTCAAACTCCTGCGTTCAGGTGATCCACCTCTCTCGGCCTCCCAGCTTGCTAGAGTTTACAGGCATGAGCCACTAATCCCAGCT
The DNA here is from genome assembly GCA_963574355.1 of Loris lydekkerianus. Lineage (NCBI taxonomy): Eukaryota > Metazoa > Chordata > Mammalia > Primates > Lorisidae > Loris > Loris lydekkerianus. Next base: position 9,242 of record CAUYPK010160906.1, on the reverse strand, counting down.
AACTCACATGTTGACCTTTCCTGTCACTATTCTTTCTTCCATATTGACCCAGTCAATACCAAAAATGAGTGTCAAATTATACTTTACCCCAAATTAGAATTTGTATCACATTTCTAACTAATGCGAACTTTGTAACAGTTGAATTCAATTTAATCTCCTTCTGCCTTTTTTTCATTACTACATTAAGATCCCTCAAACATTGCCCAGGAACAGTGGCTCACGCCTGTAATCCTAGCACTTTGGAAGGCCGAGAATCCATGGGTGGATTACTTGAGCTCAAGAGTTCGAGACCAGCTTGAGCAAATGCAAGACCTCGTCTCTATAAACAGCCAGGGCATGGCTCAGCGCCTGTATCACAGGGGTTATGGTACCAGCCACATGCACTGAGGCTGGTGGGTTTGAGCCCGGCCAGGGCCAGCTAAACAACAATAACAACTGCAAGAAGAAAATAGCCAGGTGCGGCTCGGCGCTGTAGCTCAAGTGGCTAGAGCGCTGGCCACATACACTGGAGCTGACGGGTTCAAATTCAGCCTGAGCCTGCCAGACAACAATGACAACTACAACCAAAGGATGGCTGGGTGTTGTGGCGAGTGCCTGTGATCCCAGCTGTGCAGGAGGCTGAGGCAAAAGAACCGCTTAGGCTCAGGAGTTTGAGGTTGATGTGAGCTGTGACGCCACAGCACACTGAGACTCTGTCACAGAGAAGAAAAAAAAAAAAAAAAAAAGGGAAAAACAAACAAAGAAAATAGCCAGGTGCCTGTGGTCCCAGCTACTTGGGAGGCTGAGGCAAGAGAATCACTTAAGCCCAAGAGTTTGAGGTTGCTGTGAGCTATGATACCATGGCACTCTACCGAGGATGACAAAGTGAGACTCTGTCTCCAAAAAAAGAAAAAGAAAAAAAAGCCCTCAATTATTATTAAACAATCTATATTCCTTTATACTTAACTATATTTTAACTGTTGTCTTTGTTCCTCATTCCTTCATGGAGTCATCAGCTTATTACCTTTCACTATGAAAAACTTTATTACACTGTATACTACTGATAACTTTTCCACTTTGAATATTTCCAAACATCTTTACTATACCTTCATTACTATACCTTCAATGCTGAAAGATATTTCTCTTAGATAAAGAATTCCAGAGAGAGAGTTTATCTACTGAATTTTAATTTTTGTTCCTTTTGTTTCTTTTCTTTGTTCTTTTTTTCTTTGGACACTTTTAAACCGAAACTAATATTAAGGTTTTAAATTTTATTATTAATACATATGTCTTTTGGCTTCTATCATTTTTGATGAAAAGTCACCCATAAGGTTTATTATTGTTTCTTTGAATTTAATATGTCCTCCTTTTTTTTCTCTTTTTAGAGACAAAATCTGACTTTCTTGCCCTTGGTAGAGTGCCTTGGTGTCACAGCTCACAGCAACCTCCAGCTCTTGACTTAAGCGATTCTCTTGCCTCAGCCTCCCAAATAGCTGGGATTACAGGCGTCCGCCACAACGCCCCGCTGTTTTTTGTTACAGTTTGGCTGGAGCTGAACCCGTCACCCTCGGTATATGGAGCCAGTGCCCTAATCACTGAGCCACAAGCACCGCCCGTAATATGTCCTCCTTTTACTTCACACCCCTTGATTGTTTTTAAAATGTTAATTTTTAAGATATTAGGCATAACATGCCTAGGTGTGGTTTTCTGTATATATACATTTGGATCTGTTCTGCCTTTCTTGTTTTTGTGAGTTAGTCTTTTTTATTCATTCTAGAAAATTTCTAATCGTTACACATTAAAAACAAACAAACAAACAAACAAAAAAAACACTCCTGCTTTCCGATCCGCCATCTGCAGTGGGACCGCGACCAATATGCAGATTTTTGTAAAAACCCTTATGGGGAAGACCATCACTCTCGAGGCTGAACCTTTAGATACGATAGAAAATGTGAAGACCAAGATCCAGGATAAACAAGGAATTCCTCCTGATCAGCAAAGACTCACTTTTGCTGGCAAGCAACTGGAAGATGGATGTACTTTGACTACAACATGCAAAATGTAGTGGTGCTAAGAAAAGGAAGAGGAGTCTTATACCACTCCCAAGAAGAATAAGCATAAGAGAAAGAAGGTTAAGCTGGCTGTCCTGAATTATAAGGTAGACGAGAATGGCAAAATAAGTCACCTTCGATAAGAGTGTCCTTCAGATGAGTATGGTGCTGGAGTTTTTATGGCCAGCCACTTTGATAGACATTATTGTGGCAAATGTTGTCTTACTTATTGCTTCAACAAACCAGAAGACAAGTAATTATATAAGAATTAATAAAAGACATGAACAACAACAACAAAAAAACCACTCTTGGGTGGTCCCTGTGGCTCAAATAGGGCACTGGCCCATATGCTAGAGGTGGCGGGTTCAAACCCAACCCTGGCCAAAAACTGCAAAACAAAAAACCACTCCTGCTCCATACTTTCTCTTCTTCGGGGTCTCTAATGATAAATATTAATTCTTATGACTATATTTCATATGTGTTTCTGGTACTTTATTCTCCTTGTCCTCGCCCCTCCATAATTTCCTTTCTCTTGGTGCTACAATTTTAATGTACCTACTAACTTGTCTTTAAGTTCACAAACCTATCTTCTGCTAATGTCCAGTCTTCTGTTAAACCTGTCCAGTGATGTGCGGTGCCTATGGCTCAGTAGGTAGGGCACCAGCCCCGTTTACCGAGGGTGGTGGGATAAAACCCGGCCCTGGCCAAACTGCAACAAAAAATAGCCAGTGCTATGGCAGGCACTTGTACTCCCAGCTACTCAGGAGGCTGAGGCAAGAGAATCGCCTAAGCCCAGGAGTTGGGCTCGGTGCCTGTGACTCAAGCAGCTAAGGCATCAGCCACATACACCTGAGCTGGAGGGTTCAAATCCAGCCTGGGCCTGCCAAACAACAATGATGGCTGCAACCAAAAACTAGCCAGGCATTGTGGCGGGTACCTGTAGTCCCAGCTACTTGGGAGGCAGAGGTAGGAGAATAGCTTGAGCCTAGGAGTCGAAGGTTGCTATGAGCTCCAACTCCTCGGCTCCTAGAGTGCTGATGCCAACAGCTTGAGGCTATGTCTCAAAAAAAACAAACAAACAAACAAAAAAAAAAAACAAAAAACCTAACCACTGAGTAAATTTCAGGTATATTTCTCAATTCTAGAATATTAATCATTATTTTTATATATTCCAATTCTCTGTTCAAATTCTCCATTTCCCACTCTATTTCCTTTAATATATTAATAATAGTTACATTTGGGCAGTGCCTATGGTTCAGTGGGTAGGGCGCTGACCCCATATTTCCATGGTGATGGGTTCGAACCTGGCCCCAGCCAAACTGCAACAAAAAATAGCTGGGTGTTGTGAAAGGTGCCTGTAGCCCCAGTTACTTGGGGGGCTAAGGCAAGAGAACTGCCTAAGCCTAGGACTTGGAGGTTGCTGTGAGCTATGACGTCACAGCCCTCTACCAAGGGCGACAAAGTAAAACTCTATCTCCAAAAATAATAATAATAATAATAATAATAGTTATATTTAAAATATCTCTTTACTGACTTGGCGCCTGTAGCTCAGTGGCTACAGTGCCAGCCACATATACTGAGGCTGGTGGATTTGAAACCTGCCTGGGCCTGCCAAGAAATAACAACTATGACCAAAAAAAATAGCCACGCCTTGTGGTGGGTGCTTTTAGTCCCAGCTACTTAGGAGGCTGAGGCAAGAGAATCACTTTTAAGCCTGAGAGTTTGAGGTTGCTGTGAGCTATGACGCCACAGCACTCTACCGAGGACAACATAGTGAGACTCTGTCTCAAAAAAATAAAAAAATAAGTATATATCTCTTTATCAACCACATATGCGGAAAAAAGGTAAGATAAGAAATTATTTTATGCCATGGCACTCTACCCAGGGTGACAGAGTAAGACTCTGTCTCAATAATATAATAAAGAGAAAGCTTAGTTCTGTATACTATAGTAAGTAAAATATCTTTTTTATAGAATATGACACATATTAGAAGGACAAAGAGGGCATGCTGGATTGTAGGCTTGTATTTAAGAAAAAAATCCTTACCTTTGCTAATGTTTTCTTGGAGTAAATGTCAGTGCGGAGACCAAAGTTCTGCAAATCAATAGGTTTTTCCTTGTTCTTTTCAGGAAAATTTAACATTTGTTGAGCAGCAGGAACCTATAAGCCAGATAAATGATAAAGAGCTGTATTAACATCTTCAAAGTCAAAAGGGTAAATTAAAAAAAAAAGTTGTTTAATACTGGCACTTTAAAGTACTCTTGGTGGGGGTCAGGCAAGGTAGCTCAAGGCTGCAATCAATTCCAGTACTCTGAGAGGCCAAGGTGGGTAGATCACTTGACCTTAGAAGTTTGAGACTAGCCTGAACAAGAGCAACACCCCCTCCCTAAAAAAAAAAAAGGCCGAGGGTTGTGGCAGATTCCTATTGTCTCAGCTACTTAGGAAGCTCCTGATCCCAAGAGTTTGAGGTTGGATACCATGACACTCTACCCAGGGAAACAACAGTGAAATTCTGTCTCAAAAATAAACAAACAAACATATAAATTAAAAGGTACTCATTGTGGCTTTGCTACAAAAAAATAATACCCACAACTTCCCACTATACTTCTAACAAAAATTCAACATAACAAGAAACATTTTTAGTGCCCCTTTAAGTTCTTTTTTTTTTTTTTTTAAAGAGACAGAGTCTCACTTTATTGCCCTCGGTAGAGTGCTGTTGTGTCACAGCTCACAGCAACCTCCGACTCCTGGGCTTAGGCGATTCTCTTGCCTCAGCGTCCCAAGTACCTGGGACTACAGGCAGCTGTCACAACACCCGGCTATTTTTTGTTGCAGTTTGGCTGGGGCCAGCACCCTACTCACTGAGCCACAGGTACTCCCAGTGCCCCTTTAAGTTATAGAAAAGGTAAGAAATTTTCTTTAATATAATTTTATAGTCCACAATGGAGAGAAATTTATAAATTAGGTTCATGGTAGTCTGATATAATATGTGTAAATTATTTGCAATAGTTATTTGTTCAGTAATGTGTATATTGATGACCACTTGCCAAATCATATAAGTTATGAAGATTTTTTTTACATTTCTAGGACAGAGACGGAGAAAGGGGAAGAAAGTTTGTATTATCTGCTTATTATACCTTTGATGGCAGAAGAATAAAGGGAATTCAGCATGAATGTAAACCTGTAATTTGGTAAGGAAAAAAGTCATGCGACTAATAGAGCAGCATTAACTTAAACACCATATATTCCTATGTACTAAAACATTAGACGAAAACATACACACACATAAACATGGTACTATTTCACTGCAATAATGATTATTCCTGAACAGACATGCTCGCCTAATGCGGTGGCTCACACCTATAATACTAGCACTCTAGGAGGCCAAAGTGGGTAGATTGCTTGAGCTCAGGAGTTCGAGACAAGCCTGGGTAAAAGTGAGACCCCATCTCTACTAAAAATAGAAAATCTGAGGCAAGAGGACCACTTGAACTCAAGAATTTGAGGTTACTGTAAGGTATGATGCCATGGTACTCTACCCAGGGTGACAGCTTGAGACTTTGTCTTTAAAAAGAAAAAAAGACTAGAAATGCTGAAAGCAGTTGTCTTTTACTATCCAGGCCCAAAGAAAACAAAGCATTATTTTACCTGAGGTGACCGAAGATGCAGTGGCACAAGCCCCGAGGGGGTATCAGCTAGTACATTAAAATGAGGAGTAGGAGGAGGTCCCATCGCCATGGGTCTACTTTCTGGATCGACTTGGTAATTAACAAGTCCCCATTGCTCTAAAAAGGCATGAACCCTAAAGAATAAAGTTCTGAACGTTAAAATCTAGAGAATCAACCTCATTTAGGCTATAACCATCATCACATTTTAATAACAAAAACAAAAACACAAGTCCACATGTTTGTCAGCTGAGGGATAATTTCTACACGCCCCTAAGAATGTTGATAACATAGCACTTCAGAACCTAGTACAAACCTTAACAGTTCAAAACACAGAAATAAGAGAACAAATGCTCATTTAGTTACTCCATAAAAGAAATGACATATAGATCTAATTCACAGAGGAAAATACACCTTTTGAGTGTTTTATTTAGACAGATCTAGGGAACAGATCTAATCCCTCTCCCCATCCATCCCTGGTCACTTTATTATTTGACTACAAAAATAAAGATATAAACTGTAAAATCTAAAAAACAATATTTAAAATCTTTAATCTCTAAATGAAATGCTTAAGATTCAAACATTTTGTCCACTTTATTATTATTATTTTTTTTTTTGTGAGACCGAGTCTCACTTTGTCACCCTTGGTAGAGTGCCATGGCATCCTAACTCACAGCAACATTCAACTCTTGGGTTCAAGTGATTCTCTTGCCACAGCCTCCCAAGTAGCTGGGACTACAGGCACTCGCCCCAACACCCAGCTATTTTTAGAGATAGGGTCTCCCTCTGGCTCAGGCTGGTCTTAAACCTATGAGCTCAGGGCAATGGACCCACCTCTGCCTCCCAGAGTGCTAGGATTACAGTTTTGAGCCACTGCGCCCGGCCATTTTATCCACTTTAAACAATCAAACATTAGATTAGCGATGCATCAGTAAACACCCAGAGTGAAATTTCTTGAGAAAAAGTCAGGCTCAACGCCTGTAGCTCAGCAGCTAGGGCATCAGCCACACACACTGGAGGTGGCAGGTTCAAACCCAGCTGGGGCCAGCCAAACAATAACAACTACATACAATCAAAAAACAGCGGGGCGTTGTGGCGGGTGCCTGTAGTCCCACCTACTTAGGAAACTGAGGCAAGAGAATCACTTAAGCCCAAGTGTTAGAGGTTGCTGTGAGCTGAGACACCACGGCACTCTACCGAGGGCAACACATTCTAACTCTATCTCCAAAAAAAACAATAAAAAAGAAAAAGTCAAAAGTTTTACCTCATCACAGCACACACATCTCCAGTCAAGTTCCTCCGACAAGCAGTGCTAGTTAAGTACTCTTGAGGGTTAAGACGATATGTGTCAATCATAAAATTTCGATATGCCAAGTATCTAAAAAAGCAAGATAAAATTCAGAAGGTAAACTCATGCCCTTTCATAAATGGTGTAAATCACAGGAGTCAAGAAACTCCAGACTCCTCACAACAAAATATTAAAATACTTCAATAAATAACAGCAATATAGCAGTACCATATTGAGTAATTCAACTTATGGGTCAATTCAGAACCCCTAATATGCATACAAAATAACTATTTCTAACATGTAACAGGTAAAATGGAATAACCTGATGACATCAATGTGAAACAACATAAAAATACAAACTTGATCACTGAAGAGGCTGCTTGCTGAATTTACAACTAACACATGATGACATTATCTCCCTTGCTATCATGAATCAAACCTTTACTGTGTGCCAGGAAAACTGTCCTAACTACCAACTGAAGTAACTCAATTAGTCCTAAATTTTCAATATAAAGTAAAATCAATAGATTTTCTCTCTAAAGAGAAAGACTCTGAAGAACAGAGTCCTTTAAAGAACTAGTCCTAAACCAAAGGGCTGGTAAGTGGCAGAGCCAGAATCCAAAAACAGCTGTGTGATAGCCTGGAATCTTGACTCACAACCTCTGCTGCCTCTCATTAATATTGTCTCTGTAGAAACATGTGGACTTGGTTCTGCCAATAGCTACAGACCTTCTCACAGCAGTGTTTTTAGAGAGATCATAGCTCGGCAACAAGTGGAAACCTTGAGGCCAAATGGAGAAATAAGAACATACAAAAGAAGAAAAGGATTGTTTAGGCACGAATTATCCTGAGTGTGGCTCCCGGAAGGGTTCCTGAGAAATCAGTGATCAAGATGCCTGGTAAACCACATGTTTCCTGGTAAACCACATGTTTCCAAGAAAAAGTCTCAATAGTTAAAAAGAAATTCAAACAGAAAACTGATGATGATGAAGAGTTGTCAGAGAAAAAGGTTAGAAACACAGGAAAAAGAAATAAAAATCATCCAAACCATCTGTCTTCTGAAGGACAAAGCATACTAATGTAAAACAGATAAAGATAGCACCCAACAAAAGGAAAACCTGGCAACCACTTTCAAAGAGTAACAGCATTGGCAAACAATAATGGAATCAGTAATAATAACAATTTTGAATAACAGTAGTGGAGAAAAAGAAAAAATACAGTATCATCTCAACTTACTGAAAAAAAGATTGCTATAACTTTGTGAAACCCTGAAAGTCCCTCCTGAAAAGCTGAAGGAGTTAACTCCTGTGTCAAGTCTACTCGATGTGGAAAGGGCACAGGAGCAAGCTAATAACGAAGGTCTGGCATCATTGCAGGAAGAAATAGAAAGAATGGTAGAGACTGCAAAATTGATGGTGTAAATCACAGGAGTCAAGAAACTCCAGACTCCAGACTGAGGATATTCAGAGCTTAAAAAACAAAATTGAAATTCCGGAAAGTGAGGTAGAAGAGGAAGACAAGACACTAAAACAAGTGTTTCAAATGGATAGTAGTAGTGTACTCTCTCTTCCAGAACTTTCTCAGAAAAGTCTCAAAGCACCCACACTTCAGAAAGAAATTTTGACACTAATTCCAAACAAGAATGCTCTTCTAAAGGACTTGGATGTGCTTCATAATTCCTCCCAGATTAAGAACACGTTAACGCTCATTAAAGAAGCCTGTAAGAAACTGGATGCCACCTGAAGAGTTTTTTACTTAGATTGTCCCATATTAATGTTTATAATTTATAAAGCTATTAACCTGTGATGATATTGCAGAGGCTGAGGCTTCTGCAGATTTTATTATGCCCTGATAGGCATTTTAAAATTAGCCTCTGTAGGTCTATCATTAGTATCTAACGTAGTTCTGAAAACTCTTTTTAGTGGTTGTCACAGCTAGGAAATAAGCATTTATATTGTTGTATCTGTAATTACTTGCCTAAAACCATTAAAAAGAATAGTACGCATGACCTAATTGTTTATAATGGTTAAATGGAGCTCATTTATTGGTTAAATGTGGAATTGTAGTGTGTAAGTTATGTACGGTACCTAGTATGGAAAAGCATAGGAGTTTGCTATTACCGTATATACTCGAGTATAAGCCGAGTTTTTGTGCGGAAAATTTGTGCCCAAAAACCCGAACTCGGCTTATACTCGGGTCATGCAGGTTTATTTGATTCGGTGTGCGCGCACCTAATCAAATGCACGTAGTCTCCAGTCG
>CAUYPK010160900.1:0-10934 GCA_963574355.1 Loris lydekkerianus | reverse complement strand
CCTCTTACTATGGTGTTTGCCAAATGACAATTTTCTTTTTATCCATCACTCCTTATTCAATTTTAATTGAAATTCCAGAGTGAGATATTTCTTCTCTTTCCCCAATTACTTATTCATTTATTAAATTATTTATTTACATCATGATAGTCATGGATATTTATCTTATTCTATGGGTTACATGCCATTACTCCATTTATTTTGCTGCTCAAATTATCCAAGATTTGGCCAGTGAAAACTTTTTTAAGTAGGCTTTTCTGACTTTTGAACATGTCCTCATAACTTTTTGAGTACTTTCTTACTTTCTAGACTCATAAGATAGTCCACAGTTCATCTCGTACTTTTTCTAACCTAGCCAGAAATAAGTTGTCTCTTTAAGGAACCCTTATTGCTTTTCCTAGAGAATGATACTTAAAAACTAGGATTGGTTCTCAGCATGTTCTTAGCTACCAGGGTATCATTTATTATCAGTTCTGTCTGCAGACAGAACTAGAAGATAAATTCATATATACACACACATCTATATCCTACAGTTAATTTTTAAACGGAGACTCAAGCTTTGCATTGAGATTGACATTTACTAAAATCTGCTCGTAGGGGGAAATGGAGATGCCCAACACAACAGTGGCTCGACTCCTCCACCCTCTCAAGTCTAGGAAGTTACAGATGTTCCTTCATGTATCTTCACATGGGACAAATATGTAGAAATACACACAGATTAATAACTTGAGAAAGCTGTCAGTGGTTTCTTCCTAGTCATTCTTTTTCTTTTCATGGTCAGATGTCACTTGTGGCATAGGGAAGCCTCCCGTAAGGCTGTCTTGTGACAAAAGAGAACCAGGGAGGCACAAGGGGTCAGTTGCTGACGAGCCTCATCCACACACAGAGGATCCCCATTCAGCTTCTACTGGCTAAATATTCATATTCATATTCACATTCATGTAACATGAATGGACACACCATCCACAGGTATTTGAGGAAGTCTCCTACATGGAAGGCAAGTTCCATAAGAAACAATGAAAAAGAGAAACTTAGAACTATCAGAAACAATGCAGAGAATGGAGGGAAAAGGCAACTTTTTTTTTTTTTTTACCTCACCCAGATAAGAAGAAATATACCCATAAACAAGATCAGAGTGCTATTTAAAAAGAACATTTAGGGAACAAGAAAACTCTTAAAGATTAAAAATATGATGTTATAAAAATTTTTAAGTTTAATAGGAAGGTTGAAATGGAAAGGAGACAAGAGACTCCAGAAAGCAAAATAAACAGGTCAAGAGAATTTCTTCTTTTTTCCTTCCTGAACAACACAGTCTCAAAGCCCTCAGGCTGAGGCTGAGAAAAGTAAGAATCTTGACTGTGTGGAGGTTGGGAGAGGGGCTGGGGAGGTGGTGACTGGGGGGTGGGGGGAGGCGGTGGGGCTGACCCAGGTGGTGGCCTGGTGCAGGGTAAGGATGCCTCCCTGCAGGAAGGCTGCCTGCTTTGGAGAAGCAGAGCCTGGAGTAGCATCTGCGCAGGGTCAGAAGCCCTGTGTGGGGGCCTGAGCACAAGAGAGGTGAGGAAGATACCCACTCAGGTGCAGGGCTGGTGGCAGCCTGGCATAGAGTGTCGGAGTCTGAGTGGGTAAGGAGAATATCCACGGGGGAGGGGAAGGTCGCTGTGATCAAAGATTCGTTTACGTAGAGTGATTGATCCAATAAGTGGATGGAGCTGTTAAGGATTACCCCACTCTCAGGGAAGAAAGTTAATATGTGGAAAAGGAGAGCGCTGGAATGACCCCAGTGGTAGTTGAGGACCTAAGTGAATTTCTACATAGCTTTTAACATATATACTTGTAGATAGATATAGAAATAAAAATGTATACAGAGGGTGCCCAAAGATGTATGTATACTTTAAGAAAAGAAAAAACTATATTAAAACTGTAATACTCAATATATACAAACGATGAATACAAGTCATGCTTGTGTCTTTTTCCTTTCTTAAGATGTGGATGCATTTTTGGCCCCATCTGTATGCACATATTTATGTGTATATACATTTGCGTCTGTGTGCACTGTGTGTATTGCCCTCTGAGAGGCATGGTAACAGCGGTTCCCTGGTAGCAACGAGCACACAGAACCCAGACCTTGCTTTCTAAATACTATTTATATACTAAATACTAAATACTATTCTAAATACTAATACTTTCTAAATACTGTTCCTCATGCTAAGGCAGAGGAACACAGGACAAGTCTGGAGTCTTCTCTGTGTCTGAAAGCAGGAAAGTACTCAAAGAATGAGGGGACACATCAAAAGAACTAGGAACCCGTTCAAAATGGAAACAATCTGAGTGTGAAAATATCTAACGAGAGTAAAGAGAACAACCTGCAGAACACAGCAGGAAACACAGGCCACACTGATACAAATACTTGACTATATTGAAAGTTTGTCGAGGAAAAGGAAATTTACAGAGTTTAAAAATTCCTTCCCATCAAATAGTCATTAATTACAAAGGGGAAAAGTGAAACTTCACGGAGAGGTGTGACATATGTCTCCTTAATCAAATAATCAAAGAGAACATCATCAGAAATAAAGGCGCCTCAAAATCCTGCACCCCCTGAGAGGAGGCAAGGAAAAGTTCTTCTGTGATGCTCCTACCCCCAAAGATTCAGGACACAAATCTAATCACGAGAAAACAACAGATGAAGCCAAGTCGAGGTTAAGTCTGTGAAATAACTGACCTGTATCTTTGAAAATGTCAAAATCATGAAGAAAAGACTAGATTGAAGGAGACTAAACATGTGATTCTGAACGGGATCGCTTTGCTGTAGAGGACGTTATGAAGGGAAATGGAAAAAACTTGGCTGGGGTCTGAGAATTAGACAGAGTAATGTATAGACATTAATTTTCTAACTTGTATGGTCATATTGTGCTTTTGTTGGAAGAAAGTCTTTGTTTGTAGGGAATGTGCACAAAAGTATTATTAAAGTATCTCAACGTGTCCTGTCTACAACCTGCTTTCTAATGACCTAGGAACAAGTTTATTTCTACTGGATCTGCCACTTTCTGTAGGTTTAGGTTTGTTTTAAAATTTAAAAAAGAATAATTAATAAAAGATCAAGGGAATGAAATCATGAGAGGAAAGATTTTTGAAGAAGTTACAGGTTTAGTCCAGGAAATCTAACACCTGAATGCTATGAGCTCCAGGAGGACCTAACAGAAGGGGATGAGGTTTTCAAAGAAGCAGGAAAGGAGAGACGGTCCCAGACCACAGGACACAGCTTCCACCAAACACTCAGCACAACGGACACCTTTAAAGGCCAAGGACTAGCATCGTGAAATTTCAGAGCCCCAGAGACAAGAGAAGATACTAAGAGCTTCTGGAAAGGAAACAAAACAAAACAGGTCACATATTCTTGGCTAAAGAGTAGATCATTTCTCTTTGTCAAGCCTCAAATCAATAAAATTATTTTTATAAGACAGTAACTGTAATGCTCAGAACTAGAAAAGACATATACTGGTCAAAAGGGATTTTTTTTTTAAGATAGCAAAATCTTGTATTTTCTATTCAAGATAATGTTAAATTATAATCAGATAGTGCTCAGACTACTTTCCCAGCCCTTTTTCTTCATGAAATTGCTTCTTGATTAGTGTCAAAAATTAAAGATTTGAGACCCCACAGCCACTTGTCTTGGGAAGGCTGAATGAAAGTTATATATACACCAGCTGTTCACTGCCCCCTGCCCCCCGGGGAAGTGACCATGTTCTCTCATTTACTCCCAGAGATGTTTAATGGAGATGCCGTGCAGTTAAAACTTTTTCTTTGTAATGAAAGACATTTCATTTTCTAACAGACATTTGACAAGAGATCAGGCGTCCTCAAACTTTTTAAACAGGGGGCCAGTTCACTGTCCCTCAGACCATTGGAGGGCCAGACTGTAGTTTAAAAAAAAAAAACAAACTATGAACAAATTCCTATGCACACTGCACATATCTTATTTTGAAGTAAAAAAACAAAACAGGAACAAATACAATCACACTGCCTCATTTGGCCTATTGCCTGCAGTTTGAGGACCCCTGGATCATAAAAAAGTTCTCATGACACAATTGTAAGGCATAGAGAATAAAGATTTTCTCTTGGGAACAGAGCAATGTAAGCTCTTGCAAAGACATGGTCACCAATAATCAGTTCTCCAAATTCATATGTTTCCTGATGAACAAGCTATTAAGAATCCCAGCCACACACATGAAGGAAGAGAATCACAGTGTCCAACTTCCCCACAGAGTCAGTCAGTTCCCTAGGGGATGGCCAAGATCGGCCCTCCTGCCACAGGCAGCAGGTGTCTGTTAAGACTAAAGTTTGAAGCAAAAGGAGAGAGAAAAGTGATGATTCGGAACACTGAATCCCTCCAATAGTTTCTGCAGGACGCTAAGGGCTATGGGTAGCACAACGGACACCTTTAAATTGCACACACCCTGTCCCTAGGAAGGACTTCGCAAGGCAGCCAATGTGCAAATTAAAAAATGGAGGCTGCCTGGGCGGAGAGCCCCAGGCCGGTGTTGCTGTGTCCCCTCCTCTGAGCAGAGTCAGCCTGACCAGAGGACCAAGAACTGGATCTAGTCCTCTCATGTGCTCCCCCAGTACCTCTGTGGCCCCAATGCACAAAACACCCAACATACAAGGTGGCCCTGGACATTTGGCCTAACCTGGTCCACAACTGATGAGTTGGGCTGGAAGCTGGTCAAATGGCCCCCTGGCTTTGTCCCCAAGTCTCACACCCTCACGTGGGCCTCCGCTCTGACCGCCGTGTTGCTGAGAAGCAGTGCAGAGGGGCACACACAGGAAGACGGGGGCCTTCTCTCTCGGGCCTTGGACATGGGCCCAAGCCAGTCAGCCCTGTGCCTTCCATCTGCCCTGTCCGGGCCACTTGCTGTGCCTGAGCAGGGGCCCTGCCAGCGAAAAGACAGCACCTTACCACAAGTCTAGAAAGAAAGACATACAGACTTACAGACTCTCTCCCAAAGTAATCTAAGGAGGAAGATGAGATCCAGAAGTGCAACTAAGGGAAGGATCATGAAAGCGGATATTCTCCTGAGATACTCTCTCCTCTCCTCCCCACCAAATCCAACTGTCTCTTAAAGTCAAATTAGTGGTTGTCAAATGAGCCACACCCAGGGATTCAGAAATGGCAGTGGAGATTTTGCTGTCCCTAGAGGTTGATAGTGACTCCAGAGTCACAGGAGCCGAGCTCTGCATTGGTCACTGTGGGACAACTTGAGTGGTGGCAGGGAGAACACAGATGCTACCAGGGACGGTGCTGGCAAGAAAGAAATGTGGGGTCCCAGCAGGCCCACTGTCTGGGAGCTGATTGTCAAACCTGGTTTCTGCTGCCATGCTAATTGTTCCTGACACTCTTGGAATGTCCTTCTTAAGGCTAGCATGGCCTGTGGAAACAGGGATTACAATTTTAAAGGCTTCAGTCCCTTTGATTGTCAGCCTGAGAAGCTCTCCAGTGCCATGGGAAGTGCAGAAGGTTTGTGAAACTTTGTCACTCCCCTTGGGCAGCCAGGGTCTTGGTCTCATCAGTGTGACCCAGGAGGACACCACTGCAGCTATCTGTACATCAAGAGCATTTAGACCCAGCATTCGTCAAGACTCTGCTCTATCTGCCCCTGAGCATCATTCAAAGAAAGAAAAATTATCCCCAATAAAAGGGAGTAGATTGTAAACTTTCCATCCACCCTCAATTTTTCTTATAGTTTCCTTTCTTGCCCTGTGACCTAATGAAGGGCAGGCTGCAGGCCACACATGCACACAAGCCACCAGCTGTTGGGGATGTACAGAGTTTCTTCTTGAACTTTAACTCCATGCTGAATTTGAGAGCCTTCGGGTACCTTAACAAATTATGAGTCATCTATCAAAGTTAGATGTTCATTGTGGAGAAAAAACAAACAAACCAAAAAAACCTCTTTAGTTAAGATAAAACCCTTCTAATTGGGCAAGTGTCTGATTAGGCCTATTTTGACTGCCCCCAAAGGGACACTAATTTTAGCTCAAGTCAACATTTTCACCTATTTAAGCAAAATGTCCGCGTGTTGGTTGGCCTACTCAATAACAACCAAAGATGTTTTTCTGTTTTGTTTTTCTTTAACCCTTCTGCTCTAGGAAAGTTCCCCCAGTTGTTCCTCTGAAATGAAGACCTTCACCAGCTTGGCAACCAACCGTCTCAATAGGAAGAGACAGATTTAAAAGTACTTAAAGATACATGGCCCTTTTCCAAGAATAACCTGTGCAGAAATTCTACCCTCCTGCACTCTGCTGAACAGAGCCACGAGGAATCCCAAGCCATTCCCCTCCTGTGTGCTGCCGGAGGTTGGATGTGAGGTCCTCTGTCCACTCTTTTTGTTTGTTTGTTTGTTTGTTTTTTTTATTGTTAGGGATTCATTGAGCCTCTTTCCACTCTTTTACTCGCTAAGCTAAATGACTCCTCCCCTGTTATTCAGGGGACTGGTCCAGCCAAACAGAAGATTATGTTTGGATTTGTCTCTTTTCGAACCATGGTTTAAAAGCTTTTCTTCTAATGAGTCAACCCTTTCATGAGGACTGGAGACAGTTCTTCCCTGTGCATTCCTTTGGATGGAACCAATATTTAGTAGGCGCCTAATGAATACTCGTGGATTACAGCAATGGACCCGATCTGAGTAGCCAGTCACCACAGAATCACATTATAACATCAAATTTTATCCCAAATGGCATGGTTCACTTTTCTGTAAGGAATAGGACTGTCTTATTTCCAATGCTTTTGCTAAAGTTGTTAATCAGTCCCCGTTCAGTGATCATTGTTCCTCTGTGACCTAAAGACATGACGTGAATATCACTCACTGTTCAAGTTTGAATTCTTACCTGTCAAAGGAGTCAATAAGATACCCTTCTTACCCTGAGTCTTAGAAGTCTAAGTAGCTATGAACATGAGCTTTGGAGCAGTCTGCCTGTTCAGAACTTGACTCTGCTACTTTTCAGCTGTCACCTTGGATAAGTTCTCTATGCCTCAGCTTTCACATCTGAAAGATGGAAACAATAATGGCTTATAATTCATAGGGTTATTGTGAGGAGTATATGAGTTAATATAGTCAAAGCACTTAGCACAGTGTGTGGCACCATTAGTACTCAATATATTAATAATGGCTGTTGTTATTATTATTATTATATAACTTTGGTCCAATTCTGTGAAAAGGGTTTTTGTCAAAACGTTGTAATAGTATTTGTATTAAACTTGAAGGCAATAAAAAAATCCCCATTATCCCCATGCTTTGCCCACCCCACCCCCCAAAACAATGGCTTTTCTTCCAGCTTGAATAGTTACAGGTGAATTATTTCAGTCAACCCTGCCCCAGCAGTTATTGGTCTTCAGGAGTTCAGTGAAGGTTTTTGAAGTTATAGTAACATTCAGAAGTATAGAAATTCTTTACTTTACTTGGAGCTGCTTCTCCACCTCTGCCCCTCTCTGACATCACCATCTGAGTTCAGATTCCAGGGAGACAAGCTTAGTCTGACACCACAGAGAAAGAGGGAGCTGGCCTGACCAGCCCAAGGCCGGGGGTAGGAAAGAGCCCCTGAGAGCTGGAAGACTGATGCAGGTGTTAGTCCTGGACCCTGGTGCCACCCTAGATGCCACCCAGATGCCTAGTCTCTTTCCCACCCTAGACACCAAGTCCAAGTCCAATCCAAGCTTTCCCCAGTGCTGCCAGATGTTTGCAGCTCTTAGAAAGAGACTGGCAGGTGCAGAGAACTTTCTAAGTGAGCACAAGCTTCTCTATGGCTTTGGTACCCAGGAGCTTGTGCTGAGAGGCCGAGCAGGGCCTCATTCTCAAGTAAAGGATCAGTTTCAGGTCCATTTTTGGCATTGGTTCAAGACAGATTTAGGCTTCTTAGTCCTGCCAAATTAGGAGGAAGAGAGATGAAGTTGTCAGTGGTTCAGGAAAGCTAATCTGTTGGTTTGACAATATTTAGCTAAAAAATTTTTTTTTAATTAAGAAAAAAGGGAAAGCTGGTCTACCATTTCTGTGCAAGGTGGACTAGAAGAGGATGGACCTGAAGACAGGGAGACCCATTTAGAAAGGAGGTGAAGAAGCCTGAACTAGGTGGTGCTGACAGTGAAAAGGAAACAGAAAGGCTAGACCAAGTCAGCCCCAAGGATCATAATGTGAGGCATCAGCTGGTGGAGAAGAGGACAAAACTCCAGGGGTTTAAGCCTAGGAAGTTAAAAGCATCCCATGATCGGAAGGTGGAGAGGTGCCTGGAATGTTCCAATTGAATGATCAGCTGCTGAGTTTGACCCCAGCCTCCTCTGAAGATGCACCCAGCAGTGAGGACCCAGGCAGGATCTAGAGCAGCAGTTCTCAACCTGTGGGTTGTGACCCAGAGGAACTATATTAAAGGGCTGCAGCATTAGGAAGGTTGAGAACCACTGATCTAGATGGTTGGAAACTCATCTTGGAGGGGCTCACATCCAATGTTTTCATTCATTCCCTTCCCTTTTATTACAAGCAAGGAAACATCTTCAACACTGGGTGACTGTGGGTGTTCTCTGAGGGCAAAGACAGAGAGAGAAAAGAGAAGACAGCCATCCAAAACTGAGAAAACCTCTTATTGGGGAAGGAAGAGGAAAATGGAAGAGAAAGAGAAGGAAAAGTCTAAGGAGGAAGATGTGTAAGTCAGAGTCCTCCAGAGAAACCAATAGGGTGGGTGTGTGTGTGTGTGTGTGTGTGTGTGGGTGGGTGGGTGGGTGGGTGTGTGTTACAGGGTTTCCCAAAGGTTGCCATATATACATACATAAGGAAAATGGGAAATTACAGCAAACTGTACCTTTATTTATAGAATGTTCATTATAAAATTTTCCAAAATATCTCTATATGTGTTGATACATAAATATAAAAAACATAAAATATATAAAATATAAAATAATATAAAATACGAGTTTGTTAATTTTTTTCTATTTATAGTGACATTCGGGGGTGGAGAGAGAGATTTATTTCAAGGAATTGCTCACACAATTATGGAGGCTGGCAAGTCCCAAATCTGGGGACCCAAGGAAGAGCTGATGGCTGCAGTTCAAGTCTGGAAGCCACCGGCTGGCAGGATTCCTCCTTGCTGGGGCTGGGGGCTAAGGGAGCAGTCTTTGTTCTAGTCAATCCTTCAGCTGATGGGATGAGGCCCACCCACATTGTGGAGGACAATCTGCTTTACTCCCAGTTCACTGATTTAAATGTTAATCTCATCCAAAGAACACCTTCACAGAGACATCTAGAACAGCAGTTCTCAACCTGTGGGTTGTGACCCACAGGAACTGTATTAAAGGGTCGTGGCATTAGGAAGGAGCTAGAATAATGTTTGATCAAAGGTATAGGCACCATAGCCCAGCCAAGTTGATACATTAACCCCCACAGAAGATAAAGACATATCCTCCAGGAAACCAGGGACAGAGTTTTAAGAAAGATAATGATGATTAAACATGAGCACCCTCTGATAGGCCAGAGAGTCTGCATCAGGAGGTTACTGGAACAAAATTCACCACCTATTAAGTGTAAAACACTGGTTAAGAGCATGAGTTTAGGAGTAAAACATATTCTGGAATCTTATCCTGACTCAGCTGTTACCTTACTATTATCCTGCAGAAATCACTTACCATTCTGGACCTCACTTTTCCCCTCTGCAAAATAGGAATAATTGTTTCTACTTCCTAGCATTGTTTTGAGCATTAAATGTGTTTCTGTGTCTAATACATACTGTTTGATAAAGTATAGCTCATATTAATGTTAATATGATTATCATTAACTTTAATATTATCATCATCATGGGCACTATCATCTTTATCTGCTCCAGATTCTTAGGTTACAATTCAGAGTAGAAAAATTAAAGAGGGGATGGATTAAAGACTGAAGAGAGGATTTAAGGAGGGAATGAGAAATAAAGAAAAATGTGCACCTGTATCTGATTGCAGACCTGTTGTTCTAAACTGGAACTCAATTCTGAGGCTGCAATGTTTTCAGTCATTCCCTTCCCTTTTATTACAAGCGAGGAAACATTTTTAACACTAACATAACTTACTTCTCCCAATCCAGAGTTCAACAATAGAGTCAGAACTACAGAGATCATTTCCTACAACTCGTGCCTCTCTTACCAGATCAGCACATTTCCAATTATCATGACTTAGCCCTTGATTCTGATGCTGCATATCCTAGAAAACTTCTAGTGAGAAAGGAGGTCATAGTGGACCGTGTCACTCCCTCCCCTCAGCAGTGCAGAGGCAAATGAGTGAGGAACAGGTGTGGAGCCCCACACCACACAGGGCAGGCATGGATTCTGGCCCTTACATTTTACTTGGGGTTCCCTGACAGTCAAACTGCTTTTCACTTTTTCCTTCTGCTCAGTGGAACAGGGTTGATGACTCTGTCCAAAGGCAAAAGAAAAAAAAAAAAGACTCAAACCTAATTAAAAATATCTCAGAAACAAGTCAGGCATGAAGAGTCTTCCAGAAACACTACAATTGAATTTTTTCATTGACAAATGATCCTACCATCATTGTAGAGAGGGTAACATATCTAATTCCTATAATTCTACATCTTTAAATGAAGCCTGCAGGAAATGCCTTGATGGAAAAGAAGATCCATGGAACTGAGAGAAACATATTCCACTTCATTCCCCCTTCTGAATTTAATTTCTCACCAGGTGCTCGGATAGCTTCCCTATTCTACACTGGCCCAAAGCCGATTCTTTTTTTAAAAAATTATTATTATTTTTTATTATAGATAAAAATATGCACCATAGATGTGGCCTGACCCATTACCCTCCCTCCACCCAAACCTCCCCCCTCCCTTCCCCTTCCTTGGTCCTTTCCTCATAGTCTTGTGCTATAGTTGGGTTATAGCCTTCATGTGAAAGCTATAGTTTAGCTTCAT
>CAUYPK010160898.1:0-25431 GCA_963574355.1 Loris lydekkerianus | reverse complement strand
TCTTTCATGTTTACATGGATGGAGCTGGAACATATTCTTCTTAGTAAAGTATCTCAAGAATGAAAGAAAAAGTATCCAATGTACTCAGCTCTACTATGAAACGAATTTATGGCTTTCATATGAAAGCTATAACCCAGTTATAACCTTCCCTCTCCCCCTTCCCTGTATGGGGGAAGAGGGAGAGGGAGGGGAGGGAGGGGGAGGATGGGCAGAGGGAGGGTGATTAGTGGGATTACACCTATGGTGCATCTTACAAGGGTACATGTGAAACTTACTAAATGTAGAATATAAATGTCTTGAAATAATAACTAAGAAAATGCCAGGAAGGCTATGTTAACCAGTGCAATGAAAATGTGTCAAATGGTCTATAAAACCAGTGTATGGTGCCCCATGATTGCATTAATGTACACAGCTATGATTTAATAATAATAAAAAAAACAATTACCACATTGTGCAACAGAACTCAAAAAAGAATAAAGCATTCTTTATGGAAAAAAAGAAAAAAAATCAAGAGACTCAGTGCCCAGCCTAGTGACGCCTCCTCTGTCATCTTTGTACCTCCAGGAGGGAGAGCATCTGGAGTGTTGTCATAATGGGCCAGAGAGCTGTGTTTGCACTGTGTCCTTCACGGGTGGGGTAAATAGGAAGGAAGGAAGGAAGAAAGGAAGGGGGAAAATGGGATCTCATATGTCTTCCATGCTTCCTACTAGGTGTACAGCTTCCTCTGCCATAGATATCATCTCCTTTGCCACAGAGAAGTAGCGAGAACAGGGTGAGTAGCGAGGTGCTAATAGTACTGCCCTGGGCACGGGGAGTCCAGGCATCAGTCCCTGCCTGGAGATTTCCAAAGCCTGTGCTTGTCATTTCCCTCCCTGCCTCTCTTCCTTCCCGTCTCTATTACTGTTAACCACTTTGGATATTTGGATGGACTTATCTTTGCTGTGGGTGCATAAGCTTTATTCTTCATGGAAAATTTCACTGATATTGTCAAATATATGCCAGTCTGTTGTCTTAGAGATTTTTTTAATGCCCAGGAGAATGTGAACCTAGGATCTGGACCTTTTTGGGAGGTGTATATCTTAGAAAACTACTGATAAACAGTCCTAGATATGTTAGAAAATAAAATTACTTGCTTTGTAAAAAAGAGTTCTTGTACAAACAACAGTAACAAACTCCAAATATAGACTCTTTCAGTCAGCCATGAACATTTTTCTGATAATGTTCACTATGTTCTAACATTGTCCGGCGTGATTAAAGCACTGGGGTGCTGTCTTAGTGCTCTACTGTGTCCTGCGGGAGAGTCTCTCACTTTTTTGCAGCCCTCAAGTGTTGAGAGTCAATTAGGGTGTGTAAACATATTGTCAGACTGTGCATGTCATTTCTCTCTTGATCTATCTCCTGTTTCATTGTTCTGTCATTTTCCTGTATCTTCTCAAGACTTTGAGCCATGAGCATTAATGAACAGCTCACGGTCCTGCCTTTTCTGCCTCTCATGCTCTTTACCAGAAGCACTTAAAATAGGAAACCGCCAAGTTGTGCTTTCCCCCGGTGGAATGTTGGTGGAAAAGCCCTGTCGTTTGCCTCCTTTCACGTGCCCTGGTCTGTTCACTGGCAATTCAGGGACCGGTGTGTGTACCCCTCGTGAAGTCCCCTGGCACATTGCAGCGAAGCCGGCGGCCTTCATTTTAAACGTGAAGCTCTCCTGGGCTTCTGTGTATGTGTTTCCTGCCACCTTAGCTTCTCAGCCACTGGTAAGAAGTGTGAAACTTTTGTGCTTCCTAGGATAAAACCCAATGCCTTCCCAAGAGAAAAGAAGTGCTCCAAGGAGGAAGAAAATCCCTTGGAGGTCAAGGTCAGAGATGCAAATGTCTTTTGGATCAGATTGTGAGATTCAGCAAAACCTATGAGAGCTGAGAGTTCTGCCCTGAATAAACACTCAGGCGTGTAGAGTGGCCGACTGACTGCAGGCTCCAGGATACTGCCGGCCTGGAAGCTCTCACTGCTCAGTGCTCCTTCCCCCTGATCATTCCAGCACTCACAGCACTTCCCTGCCATGCGAAGGGGCTGCCACCCTTCCTGGATTTTGCTTTCTGTTTTGTTGTCCCAGGGGCTAGAAGAAATTAAATCTTCAGCCTCCCAGGATCTTTCTCAGTGCTTCAGGAAAAGGAAAAATGGGACTAAATTGGATACTGTCCTTAGGAATGATGACTTGGCCCAGGTAGGGCTTGGGGTGAGGGTGATAAGCATCTTGGTACTAGACAGGCTCTGGGTTAGATGTCTTGTGCACGTACTATTTAGCTGGCCATTCTCCTCTGTTTTGAACAAGGTCATTATCATGGAATGGTCACTAAAGGGTCTGTTCTATTGGCTTCTTTTCCAGCTCCTTAAGGCCTTATAAGAACAAGAACAAAATAACAAGAGGGAAGAGAAACGTGATGTGATTGTCAGAAAGAACAAATACTTGGGACCACATTGAAGTGAAACTTTGGATCCTTTATTCATTTATTTATTTACTTATCAAGTATTTTTCAGGACATGTTTAATGTGCCCAGAACCATGCTAATGGCTAAAATAAGTATAATTTAAGTATATAAAGAGTTTTCATCCTTCTAGGCTAACTCTTGATTTTGTTGGCCAAATACAGTGGCTCGTGCCTGTATCCTGGGAACTGCAGGAGATGCGGTCAGCTTTGCTCAGGACCCCTGGGAGTGCACCTGTGCCTGCCTGTGTCACTGCTGCCTGTGCTGCTGCTCAGGCCTGGCCGCCCCATCGCCTCTTCTCTGCACCTATCCCTGCTGTTCTGGCTGTCTATGCTCTGGTTTGCCTGAAGCATAAACCTATTTTCTTCCTTATTTGCCCAAGGCTGCTGCTTCAGGGTAGGGAGAACAGATCACAGTGATATCTTAGAAGTTACTGTGAGAAATTTATAACACAGAACAGTAAAGCACAAGTGGGATATTGGTTATCACTGCTCCAAAGGCACTCCTCTTAGCGGTGGCCAGGGGCCCTCTTGCTGTTGGGGTCTTCCCTCAGCCATCCCTGCTCCTCCTCCCCCTAGCTGCAGACTCCTTACTTGGGAAGAGCAGAGAGGACTTTCTTAGTAGCCAGATAACATCTCCTTAGAGGTGCACTTGGCTGCCACGGGCTTGATTTTAACACTGGCTTCTCATTGTTTTAGTCTCTCTTTTAATATCAAGCTTTGGGCATTTTCTTTGCCAATTAAGAAACACACCTTACTGTTTCCCCAAATAAAAAAGAAAAAAATTTCCCTAAAGATAAATTCTGTTGCAACAACCTAGAATGCAGAAATAGCCTTGGGCAGCTTTTAGAGGATCGTTCTGCTTCGTAATTAAGATGACAAGGCCTTTGCTCACAATCCAGACAGAGATGATGAGTGATCCAGCTTTGCAGAAGAACATTGTGAGTGACATGGCAGTGGTGGGAGAGGGCTGCTATAGGACTACACAGGAGAAGGCTTTGTAAACTTACTTGAGTTGGGAACTTTCAGGAAGATACTGGGGAAGCTGCATTCCCAGCAGCAGGAACAGTATGTAACAGTCACAGAGACAGGAAAGAGCCTGGCGGGGTGGAGGAACAGCAAGGATTGACATGGTGGGAAGGGAAGGTGGGCAAGGATCACATTGCATGTTCAGGAGCTGGGAGGTAGCCTTTTGTTAGGGCCACACCATGGTCACATCAGAGACGGCTATGGCAGCGTGCAGGACAGACCAGAGAGAAGAGAGGTGCGGTGGCCCCCAGGCGTAGCCCCTGAGCACAGAGAAAAGAGGATGGAGATCAGTTATATGCTGAGCGGAGTGACGTCTCCTACAAAGTTGGAGAGGTGTGACTGCCCAGGTAACTGTGCTCACCAGTGTGCCTAGGTCAGCATCTGGGAACGTTCACCATACAGAAATCAACCAATAAAATACATACAAAATACATATTGCTGGAAAGAATGAAAGGTGGAGTTAGACATTGGTGTCCAAAGATTTGCTCATTTCAAGCATATAGATGTGGCAGAGGAGTTTTCATTGTATTTATATGAATCATGCTGTGAGATTCAGCAAAAACAAACAAACAAAAAAAGCATAGAAAAGAAAAAAAAATTCATTGTGTACTCAGATGCACAATATGAGGGTTTGAACAAATGTCATACCTCCTTTCTACTGTTTTAAAAAGAGTTAGTTGAGGCTAGTTTAATAAAGAGGCAAGTTACAAAGGCGTGGTGAGAGAGTAGGGAAACGTCCAGTGAAACGCCTGGGGGTGGTTGCCACCCTGGGGCCTCAGGAGACCTGGAAGAGGAGAGTTACTGGGCCTGGAGGGAGGACATTATCAGGGCAGGTTGTCTTGACAGGACTTGCCTTAGATTGAGGTTGGCAGTCAGCTGGAAGGGGCTGAGGGGAAAAATGTTCTGGCAATGCTCCCCTTTCTCCTTGTCCTCTCGTCCTTCAATCTTTTATCAATCTTCCCTATTGGCCAAATCCTACCAGAAGCTAAAGGGCAAAGGGAGGCCGTGGCTGCCCCCAGGCAGAGACCAAGGTTTGCCAGCCCTTTTCCTCTCCAGTGTGTGTGGAGCCAAGAAGAAGTGCTTCTCCAGGGACTGTGGCCTGCCTTAAACTTCTCTTCAACTGTCGCCTCCAAGTTACCCAGGCTTCAAAGTAGACTGAGGCAATTAGGGTCTCCTCCTTTCACAGCTGATCTCAATGTAACTGGTGACCATCTGCCAACAGCCCAGCCCAGTAGCTGAGTGAGGCTGAGTTCAGTTGGGTTCTTTATTCACGCAGTAGCAAAGCAGAAGGACCTTCTTATAGATTCGAAATTGTGTCTGAAAATGTAAGTCTCAGATATCACTAAAGGACTTTATTTGAAAACTTGTTTCCTGACTGATTATAAACCCACACATGGGGCTACCCTGAACGAGAGGGAAGTGGTGTCTGTTGCATGTCTGTCATGAGCACATGATGTGTGTCAAGTGCACACATCATGTGCTGTACCAGCCTGAACCTCTCAAGTACATGAACTTGGAGGTCCACATTCATCACCACCAGTTAGTTATAGCTCTATTAAAAACAACCTTGATACAGCATCTCATCTCTGCGTATGACTCCCATTAAACTAAAGAATTTTTGCCAAGCTTTGAAAATGTAAACTTATGTAAAACCTCTTTGGGGAATTGTTGCCGCAGTTGGGTAGAATGCATCAACTATTAAATAACAACACTCCACGAGGCAGCCAAGTCTAGAGCACGGTGCCCCACTGAAGTCACAGAGAAACCTAAACAGACAGAATGCAGAAGCTCAGGAGGAATTCGACTAGGCTAATAATGTT
This sequence comes from Loris lydekkerianus, assembly GCA_963574355.1. NCBI lineage: Eukaryota > Metazoa > Chordata > Mammalia > Primates > Lorisidae > Loris > Loris lydekkerianus. The sequence goes on along the minus strand of CAUYPK010160898.1, from coordinate 20,103 downwards.
TCATGGGTATTTGAACCTGTAATTTAGCCTCAGGATTTCTGCCCTTGGTTATCCTCTTCTGCTTGTTTCTCTCACCTACTTTCTGACAAGGAAAATAAGGTTGTCATAAACTTTCCACCTCAGATGGTGGATTCATTGCGTGCAGCCTCGGCTTTTCCTACCAACCACAATTAAGAGTCAGTGGAACTCAGGGAAATGAAAGGAGTTTTGAATGTGGCAGCTGTTTGGTTTGCTGAAAGCTTCTTGTGCCCTTGTGGCTGCAACTTTAGTTTTTCCAAATGAAATCAACCGAAGAGGTTCTAACTTAGATCACTCTTCTTCACTGAAGGTGGGTGAAACTGAGGTGGGTGAAATACGAATCTCTCTGTAGGATTGTCTAACACCCAATTCCATTGCCTGAATGAAGATGACACCTCACAAATGTTCAAAGAGACATTTTTTTAAAACATAATGTTATTGGAGGAAATGTACTGATTTGATGCTAACATTAAATTATAACCTTTCTGACTTAGCTAAAGCCAAGTTGAAATCATTATGGTAGTCAACCAGGAACTCCTCTTTTTAAAATCTCAGTATCCTGGAAATCCTTTCTTTAACTGTGGCTTTTGTAGCCCCAGTTATCCAGTTAGACAGAAAAGACAATCATGTTTGGACACAATTTGCATATTGTTCACTTTTGCTTTTACTTGCTATAAAATACTCCAATCCCTTGCAAAAATCACCCGTCTCCATTCATTTGTTTCTAATGATATGACTTATGCATGCTCAGGAACTAGGGAGGTCACCTACCACTTGGTATCTGCTGGCCCCACATGCTTGCTTCTGCCTTCCTAGGCATCACAGCATCCACCAGACATGACATGTATGTCTCTAGGGCACTTGATGCCCAATGTTTCCCTATGCTCTCTGAGTTATGTGTGCACCCAGCTGTGCTATTTTAGGTGGGAGGACAATGATGTTATTCAGCATTAGCCAGGTACCAAAGGCAGAATTGCTTTATTCTATTAAAACTGCATTAAAAAAAAAATAAAAATAATGCCTTCATTTTCATTTGAACTCTATTTTATTCCCAAGGAATAAGAACATATAGGTGTTGGAACAACGATTCAGGTGACAAACACCATGTTCTTTCTCTATGCCATTGGCTACTTGTTTACCAGCACTCTTCTGGGTCAGTTTACTCCCAGAGTTTCCTCATGTCTCTGGTAAAAATGGGCAGGCTCCCCTCCCTAGACTACAAGACACATTCATGTCTGAGACCTAGCAGAGCACGCCATTTAGAATTAAGCTGGGATCGCCTCGTTGAATATGTAAGGTTGATTTGCAAGTAGCTGCTTTGAGACCCTCTCAAGCTCAGTCCTAAGCAGGGAGTGAACTGGAGGAATGGCATCAGTTAATGGGCTGAATAGCGCCCCCCCAAACTCATATGCTGAAGTCCTAACTCCCAGTATTTGCAGATAGGGTCTTTATGGAGGTAATTAAATTACAATGCAGTCATTAGGGTGGGTTCTAATTTAATGCATTCTCCTAAGAAGAGGAAATTCAGACACAGATGCATGTGGAAGGCTGATGCTGTGAAGAGACAGAGGGAGAAGGCGGCGGGTTGAAGCCAAGGGCAGAAGCCTGGATAGACCCTCCCTCACCTTCCTCAGAAGGAACTGACTTGAGTGGCACTGCGGACTCGGGCTTCTCACTTCTAGAACTGTGAGACAGCAACTTCCTGTTGTTTAAACCCCTTCATCTGTGGCACTTTGTTATGGCAGCATTAAAAAAAGTAAAACAGCGTTCCAGGAAGAGGTTATACCCTGTGGTGGGGGATGTCCCCAGAGGCTGATTCTTCTTGCTGGGACAGGAGCAGGTCCCCCCTTCCCCCCCACATGTTATATGTGACATCTGAAAAGTGTGGTGGCAGATTGGAGAAGTGCCAGCATCAGAGCGGGCCAGCAAGAGGCGACAGGTGGTGCTTCTGCAAGGAGGGGCACCCAGTGGCAGGGGGTCTGGCTAAAGCCAAGATGCTTAGACTCAGGAAGGCATGCGTCACTGTCAGGAAGTCTGTCAGGCTGAAAGATGAGAAACTCCACAGGGCTCTGGGTTGGATGAAACTGAGGATGAGTCTGTTTCCTGAGGTAGGAAGCAAGGCTGGGGCAGTGGCCGTACCTGGGGTGGAAGTGTAGGCAACTGGTCAAGGGAGAAAGGTCGTGTTCTGTTACTAGAATCTGATCATAAAGTCCGACTGAAACTACCAAGGTCATTTTCAATCCCAAGCATTTGTATTTCTGACCTGTATGTCCCTAAATCACCCCTGATTAGGGATATATGGGGTCCCAGTGTCTAAGTATGCCTAAACCTATAAGAATTAATGTCAAATGGCTTCAGCCGTCAGTAGCAGTGGCCCAGGGAGACAGGTAGGTCATTATACTGACAATACAATTCTGCTGAATGAACAAGAGGGTACAGCTTCCTCAGGAGCCATTTGCTTGGTATGCTTATTAATTTCTAATGTGCCATTCTGGGATCTTTCCCAGAAATGTCATCTATGACCCCTGGGAAGAATTTTTCCAAGCAGGTGTCACTGCTTTGCTCTTCTAGAGAGAGCTTCTGAAAGCAACAGGAGTTACCTTTCATGTACCAGGTATCCCAGGCAGAAGCAAAAATGCCCAGCAGAGGAGAGGTTGTAGCAAAGGCAACTAGAGTTTCAGCTGAGTCTAGCCTGCAAATAGAAAACAATTTAAACAGTTGCTTCACTGGTTTGTGAAAATCCCAAACAGAGAACACAGCCTCTAAGTTACTGTCTAATACTCTAGAACAGCAGCTTTCAAACATTTGGCAACAATGGGATGTTTTGTACCAATGGATTCTTAAGTAGAACCCCTGACATGAAGACAGGTGGGAAAGATTCAGGTGTGGCTGGCGTGGGGCTCACATCCTACTCAGCCTTATCCACCTTCAGATTATTTTGGTGGAGTGCAGTTTGAACACCATACACATGTTGTGATTCACTCAAAAAGAGTAGCCTCTTTCACTAATTGGCTAAGCAGGAATGTAACTTTTTAGATTTTTAAAATATGAGACTTATAATCTTAAGAGACAAAAAGAAAGCTAAGTGGCAGTCCTAATTATTCAATGCTTTTTTGTTTCTTGAGATAGTCTCACTTTGTGGTCTTGGGTAGGGTGCCGTGGTGTCATAGCTCACAGCAACCTCAAACTCTTGGGCTCAAGTGATCCTCTTGCTTCAGCCTTTCCAGTAACTGGGGCTATAAGTGATTATCACAATGCACAGCTAGTTTTTCTATTATTAGTAGAAACGGGGTCTTGTTCTTATTTAGGCTAGACTTAAACTTGTGAGCTCACATAATCACCTGCCTCAGTCTTCCAGAGTGCTAGGATTGCTTAGCCTATTCAGTGCCTTTTAATAAACTATCTCAATACTTAATGGTTTGAAATAACATTCATTGAATTTGCTCATGAAATGCTATTTGGGTGGGTTTGGGGGGATGATTTGTCTCTGCTCTAGCAGTATCAGGCTGGGGTGCTTTACTGGGGCTGAACTCACAATCACAAAATGGCTCTTCATGTGATTAGGCAAATTGGTGCTGACTGTCTGTTGGAGGCACAGTCAGGATTACTGGATTTCAGCCTCAGTTCCTTTTCACATAGGCCCCTCCTCGGGCGACATGGCCGCTGGGTTCCAGCATTGAGCATTCCTTTCCAAGAGACAGGCAGGAGAGTAGAAGCTCCCAGTTTTGTAAGATCCTGGCTTAGAAACTGGCACGGTGTCACTTCTACCGTATTTCATTGATCAAAGCAGTTACAAAGCCCTCCTACATTCAAGGAGAGGGGACGTAGAGCCCACCTCTTCGTGGGAGGACTGGCAAAGAATTTGTGGCCATCTTTAAACCACCGCAGGGCCTGTGTCTCTCTTCTTCCCTTTCCCCTTATCATCTTTTTCCTCCTTCTCCTCTTCAAAAATGAAAAAAATATATGAAATTATTACTATACACCAGACACGCTGCTCAGTGCTTCAGGAACACATAAAGAAGAAATAATCACGTTTTCACAAAAGAGGCTTCATCTCCTCTAAAGTCTTTCATGGAAGACAAAGAGTCATTTTTTATGATCACTTATGTTTTAAAAATATTTAAATATTGCCTGGCACATGTGTTGAATACTGAAGGGCACACCAGCATCGTAAGACCCAGGGCTTACCTTTAAAGAATTTATGGTTAACCGCTATTACACAGGACAGAACAAGGTCAATTTTGCTGCAGACCTTTATGAGAAATGTTTTGAGAGAGCACAGAGGAGAAAGAGGTGGATTTGGGTTGAGGGTGGGCAGGGATGGGGTCCTTGGAGAGGCAGCAGTTGAAGGAGCTTTCAAATAAGGGCTGAGTATGAAGAATATTTCTAGGCAGAGGAATTCGGTGAGCAAAGGCTCAGAGGCTGGGCAGTGCTGGGTTTGTTTAAGGGAATGATGCTTCTGGTGTTTTGGTAGGAGTTTGCTGTGCATGAAGGAATCGTGGAAGATGATGCTGGAAAGATGGGTCGAAACTTTGTCAAAAGGCCCCAGCATCATACTTCTAAAGCCCTGGTTTGAGACTTGAAATTCTTCATATTTTATTAGAGAATCAAATCTTGTTCTGTGTTCACACTGTTGTGAAGTTCCGAAATGGCATCCACAGCTGTGAACGGAAGTCTGGTTTCATGATGGGGAGTGGCTGGGGACGTTTGGGCAGCACTTCCTGCTGTCTTTGTCTGGTGAGGGAGCCTGCTGCATGGTTTTGGAGAGATTTCATTTCGTGCTGAAACCTTTGAGGATTTTCTCCCTTTCTAATGCTTTCCTTTGACACTCTCAAAGGTGTGCAGAATAGCTATTGCTCATTCCTGGTAAGATTCCTATGGTCAGTTGGAGAAAGACGAGCAGGATATGGAACTGAAGGGCAGGAGAACTGCTGTTCTTCCTGGGTCAGCAGTCAATGGGGCAGCAGGATCTTGGAGAAGAACAGAGAGAAGCAGATATACACAATCCTTGATGGGAATGAAACAGGAAAGTTGGCTCTGCGTCTGTACTCAGTGGTTAGGGCGCTGGCCGCATATACTGGGGCTGGTGGGTTTGAACCCAGCCCGGGCCAGCTAAAACAACAATGACAACTGCAACAAAAGAATAGCCGGGCATTGTGGTGGGTGCCTGTAGTCCCAGCTACTTGGGAGGCTGAAGCAAGAGAATCGCTTGAGCCCAAGAGTTTGAGGTTGCTGTGAGCTATGGATGCCACAGCACTCTACCAAGGGGGTGACATAGTGAGACTCCGTCTCAAAACAAAAGAGAAACAAGAAAGTCATTTTGAAATTAGGTGTCATTTGTGGTTTAGGAGTTGAGGGTAAAGGAAGCATTGGTGGTTGTTCTGAGTCAGAAGATAATGTCATAACCAGAGAAATTGCCATAAAGAAATAGGAAATCCCTTCAGAGGGAAATAAAAGGGTCTGTGATAGACTATTAGCGAGGGGTAGTAAAGCTTGCAAACATTTTGAAGGAGAAGATGAAATGCTTTGAGGGCTATAAAGACATAGAAAACTAAGAAAAAAGGAAACAACTATTTGAAAACTTTATTTTGATATTCTTAAAGTCTGCTAGAAAAATCAGAAATGTCTTTCGGAATGAGGATGGAATCATAAAAGTAGGATACATAGTGTATTTTTAATCTTTATTCCTCTCTTGGCTTATATTCTCATGGGTTGAACAAAAATATTATTAAAATGAAAACAATATATTCAATCCTTCTTTTTGGCATTTCAGATACAAAGAGAGAGGTCACTTCATTTGGTAGGGGGCCCCCCAAACCCACTGGATTATGTGATCACAAGCTGTATATTGCCCACTGAAAGGATTCCACATAAAGTTACTTTTTAAGGTCTGGGACAGCCCCTGCAGTTGACCAGGGAATTGATTACACGTGTGTTGCTGTTACCCTTCCCCAATTTGTGACCAATTTGGAGTTTGTATCAGAACTCTACATAAAGGGCTCACCACATGTGTGGTCATCTGATTTATTTTTGTTTCCTTTTCTACTCTCTATTTCTCTCCTGTCTTCCCCTCAAATGGGATGTAAGTTGCACATGAGCAGGGACCCTGACTGTGCTGTTCACTGCTGAATCTCAATAGCAGAACAGCACAGGGACCAGCTCACAGCACCCTCTCCATACAGAATGGTTTTGAATGAATGGTATTGACTTCACTTAGAGCTAATCTTCCCATAGCTTTGGGAGGAAAATGTAACTTTCCAGAAATTGTGTCTCCCTTTAGAAATGAACTACAGGCCAGAGAATGAAGATAAAGGGAGGTATAATTGTGGGCGGCAGTAGAGCGTCACACACCAAGGAGGAAATGGGAGCTGGACACTGGTAGAATCAGGTGTACCTGCCCAAATAGACCTGCCCCACCCAGGCAGGGTCAGGTTTATGACCCGCCCAGTAAGGGTCAGACTCATGTCCCTCCCAGGAAATAGGAATGCTGCCAATTGCTGCACTCCCTGACACTTTAAATTCTCATCCGCCATAACCCACAGGCGGATTCCCTTCTTGATTTCACCCCACCTGCATCCAGGTGGAAATGAAGACCATGTTATTTCCACAGGATGGGGATTCTGTTACCTTTGTTTTCAGGCATTTCTCTTACTCCGAGATACTCCTTTTCTGCTTTCATCTTGTGAACCCCTCTCAGATTCTCCTGGCGTGTAGCACTGGCTTCTCTAGAACTTTTCAGACACCAAGGTGAGATGCATATCATCTTTGGAAGGGTGACAAGTCCCAGCAGACAAAAGGATTATAAACACCACATCTTTCATGATGCCACTCACCTTTCAAAGGAATGTCTCTTGTATTTGCTTATCTAATTTCCCCAAGAGGAAAGCAGGAGAATAGGGTAGGCATCAGTCACCAGGTTTGCAAGAGGAATGGTCACAGAGGAGTCAGGAGAGGCAGTGAGTGGAGCTTGCATCAGAACCTGGGTCCCTCATACCACTTAGGTCAGGGCTTTCCTCACTAATTGTGGGGATGCAAGAGGCTGGCATTCTCTCCTAGTGCACAACAAGGTGTCTACAAGATGATTGGTGAGATCTCAAAAAATAGTTTCATGAAAGCTCGGAGGGTATTTTGGCTGTCTGTGTGATGGGACAATTAGTAGTCACCAAGGTGAATGAATAAAGGTTTAAAGACAACACCTACCTGTCAGGTTTCTGAGCTTGATTCAGACAAATGAGTTGAGGCTCTGAAAAAAGAAACCGGTTTGCTTCCCCTTTTGTGATATGAGTAGTTTTGTTTTTTTATTTCAAATTAATATGAGGGTATATACGAATAGGTTACCTGGTTTGCTTTTGCAAGGTTAAAGCTGCAACTGTGTCTTACACCCAGCAGGTGTGCCATGTACCTGCTCACTGTACCCGCTGGGGAGGAGTTTACCCAAACCCTTCCCCTACTTCCCCTACTTAGTTTAACTGAGTTTTTCTCTCTTGTGAGCCTGTAGTTGTTAATCTACTCGTTTCAATTGAATCCTGAGTACGTGGGATGCTTGTTTACCCTATGTGTCCAAGGACCTGAGCAACTGGGGGGCATGAGACCATTTGGTCTGTTGTCGTTTAAGGCCATTTTCTTTACAAACTTGAAATACCAAGGCAAGTTATACATCTATTGTATTTCTCGTCTGATGACTCTCAAAGTTTCCCTGGGACTGAGACCTCAGGTGAGATTCTGCATCACTTGTTGGTGTACAGGGCAGAAGAGTCATCCCTCCAGGCTCCACAGTGTGACATGCTCGATGCAAGCAGCAGAGTGGCTCCCTGTGTCTCTGGTAGGCTGTGCAAAGGCCATGTCCCTCACAAGTGCCCACTCATAGGCATTGTAAATATAAATAGATGAACAGAGATGCCACAGTAAGTCTATGAACTAAAGGTCATGATGTTAGGGGAGGTGGGAAAAATATTCCTCACGTGGTTCAGGGAAACACGTGTCCTGTGAATGCCTATGGAGGTGACTTTCTTCCTACTAATAGCCTTGAAAGATCCTTCACAGGCTATCTAATTTATTTGAGGACATTTGGTATAGTGGCAGTACACTAATAAGTCAGCCTTTATTTTTGAAAGTTCTGTGGTATTTTAACTTTATGAACAAAAACATTTCAGTTAAGATACGGTCTTTTGAATGAGTGTTGATTTGGGTGGTTCCTATCTTACCACATCCTTATGTGAAACATGGTAGGGCATTTTGTGCTCCGAATTTTAATTACTCTTTCAACTCCATTTTTCTATTAGAGAGCAGAGATTCTCAATTGCTTTAAATAGAAGGCAACCTACCCAGAGTAGGTCAGAAGTGACTGTTTCATTTGAATAGGGTTGTTTGGAATTTTAAAGTCCTTTACCTACTAGTTCTCAGACGCCTTTTGAAGATGAATTACAGGCATGTCAGTGTACCAAGGTCAGTCCTCTACTGTCTCTGGATGATGGGAGTCCACAGACAACAATCACAGAATCCAGCAGTTTGAATCCTTCCAGCTGCCCATGCCTCCTCACCTAATATTTGCAGAATGGCATTGTTCACGTCTCCTGACGTGGTTATTTTCTGAGGTGAAGTGAAATGGACAAAGAGGCAAATAACAGGAGGGAGAGGAGGAAAGGAGGACGGTGGACACAGAGGGGACGTTTGGCCTGCATGCCCTGCCCGTCTTGACAGGCTTGAATCCTGGTCAGAGTTGCCCACAGCTCTTAGCAGCCAAGAGGAGCCGTCTGCTCGTCCCAGCAAGAGAACCCTCTGGTGCCTCAACTTGGCTGCTCATTTGTCAGATGGATTCAAATGCAAATGTTCTTTGGTATTCCAGAGGCTCTCAGCTAGAGTTTTTTTGGACCCTTTCTGGAATCTGATGAATTAATCTACCTTCTCCTTGATGCCCACTGAGTCCCTCTCTCTGCTGCTCCTTTCTGTGGTAGGAAAGGTAAACGAAAAATCCCATCATTCAGCCCGTGCTATTGTGATGGCAGCTTCCTTTGAGCCTCTTGGCAAAACCCTGCTTGTGCTTTAGAACTGTACCTCATATCGGATCCATTATTTATCTGACAGGATATTTATAAAAGCCGTCATTAGCTGCAACTCCAAGTCAATATGTTTCTCTCTTGCTGACACATATCACACCAACAGGCTTGAAATATTTAAATACAATAGTCCCTTCAAGAAACCATTAATTTTTCTATCACTGCTAGAAGTGATAATTTGATGGAAATGGATTTAGTTGAAACAGCTGAGCTGACTGCAGTGGATACTTTAAAGTGCCCGGACTTCAGAGAAGTCAGCGCAGGACACAGTAAGGTCTGTCGGGGACCAGAACCCAGACACCTGGGGAGCAGTGGCAATGTGGCAGTCCCCAGCACCATCCCACCCAGTTCAGTCAGGAAGAGGTATGCTCTGGGGAAGAATGTTTAAATATCAAGGAGAGGAAATGAAATAGAGGACGAACCCCCTCATTACTGGCTGTGTCCCTGTCTCTTTCTGTCCCCGCCTGTCTCCCTCCGGTTTCTTCTCTCCCTCACTCTCCTTTGCCCTCCTCTCCCTTTTATCCCTCTCTCTATTTTTCTCTGCTTCTTCCCTGTCTTCATCTTTTACTCTTTGATCTTCCCTCCCCTTATTCACATTCCGTGCTGAGTGTGGCTGCCCTGAAATAGATAGTCCTAAGTGTCTCCCTCAGGGTCTCTGCTCCTGAGAGGGGAGGGGCGGGCAGTTATCCTCACCTGGCTGCTGGCTCCATCCCTCTGTTGGGATTCTCAGGCATAATGAATGCAGAAAGTGTCTGTGACCCTTCATGGTGCAGGATAGGAAGTTAAGGCGTGAGAGTTTCGGGGTAGATGAAAGACTTAGACCTTGCCTGGAATGTATTGTACCTTATATTCCTGGGTACGTTTCCTGACCAGACCAGGGTAAAGAGGATTGTACAATTGTGTGACCACCAAGCTAGGGCTATGTCCTTTAGAAAGCCACATTGCAGAAATGGCTATGATGCCATTTCTGGGTGACATCATACTTCTTTGAGAGTGAGATGAGCAGTTAAGATAAGAGACATGATTTCCTGTGTATTTCTTGATGACAATTCTTGGTTGAGTCAGGAGAAGAAAATTAACAGAACAATTCCATGTAGAGTTAAATTGTCATGTCTAGTTACACTTTGGCATTGCTCTCTCAGTCAAATTAAGAAGGAAATCATATGCTTAGGGGAGCCACAGGCAGTGTGGTGAGAAGGGATCCCTCAGTGGTTTCTTGCAATGCTGTCTGCAAATTAAGTCTATATTGGCTACCAGAACCACCGAGTCCCATTATCAAAGAAAACAATCATTTCCCGTTCTGTTCCTTCTGTTCTCTCTTCTAACCTAGTGTCAACTATAGTTGTTATTAACTCCAAGCTCTGGGTCATTACAGAGAATGAATAATGACTTCTGAGTTTAAAGCTTGGAATTTAGCTGGGAAGAGATAAAAGAGTTAATATAGCAATTTACAATTAAAAAAGTAGGGTGTAAGCAAAGAGAAGGAAGATCACTCTAAGTTGGAGCAGAAAACATTTCCTGTAGGAGGTGGGCATTTGAGTGGAGTCTTAAAGGGTATACTGAGTTGTAAGTGGAGAGGAAAGAGGAGGATATTTTGGGGTGACTGAAGAGGCAACAGAACATGAACAGAACAGAACATTTCCTTGATGATAGGAAATAGCTAATCATTTGGGAAGGCGTGACTCCTGTCCAGAGTATTTACTCACAAGAAAGGACTGGAAATTAAAAAATCATTCATGGTGTGAATTTCAGGCTCCAGGACAGGTGGATGGGACAGATATGTATGGACAGCTCAGCTTTATTTTAGTGTGGACACAGGTAATTCTCCACCAACCTCCTCCAGTTCTGCAGAGAAGCCTAACTGCCTTGCCACTTACGAACAATGTCTTATGAGCAGCAGAGCTTCTCTTTCTTTATTGGCTTAGCAAACCTCATTGCTAAACTCCACTGGATTTATTTAATGCCAGGTATAAGATATACCTCCAGTTATTCCTGCTGAGAAAGCCATTTAATCTCTGGATTCAACCTCATAGTGCATGAAAAAGAAAGTGATTTAAGGCTTAAGAGTGTCAAAGGTGGCATTCAGGCATCAAACCATCTTCCTGGGTTGATGTATTTCAATTCACCCAGAGACACAGAATGCCTGAGCCGAGAAGGACCTGCGAGACCATCTAGCTCAGTTTCTTAACGCTGCTCATGTAATCTTAGAGATTTGTGAGTTATCCACAAAATTTTTAGATTTTGGAGTTTCTATTCAGATAATAATCTAAAAAACCCGGATTATATTCTGAATATCGCCAGGTCCTCCTTTCTCTGTACTCGATGATCAAATTGGCAATACATAATTGGATGCTGACAGGGGAATAAGGAAGGGAGGTGGTCTCTGTATGTAAAAAATATGTTTGGATCACTGGAAGGCCAGCCGATGCTACTAAGCCACATATAAACACAGATTTAAGCAAGTTTGACTATAAATGCCTCTCCCCTCTCCAGTGTCCTAAGGTAAACATTGGAAATGGCTCTTTGGTTTTACCCATAATGTGCCTTCCATTATAGATTGGCTTAATTACCTGGGTGTAGTAGGAGATTCTGGAAATAGAGAATTGTGTTGGAGAGGGCTAAGACTGGTCCGAGGAAGAAAGCAAAAAGAGGGCTGAAAGAGAAGGGAGAAAATTACTGAGTCTTCGGCATTTCTGAGAGAGTTTTGGTAAGAAATTGAGGGTAAGGAAGAGAGAAAGAGAAGATTTAAGCCAGTTTTGGTATGAAAAATCTGAAAAATAGAAGGAATAAAGAAAATAAGATTTAAGAAAAGTTGCTCATGGCTATGAACTGGATCTTTTTGTGTATTCTGGGACCTCAGAAGAATTAAAACTTTCAACTAGAAGCGTAGGTCCACCAGAAATTAAGTAGTGATTGAAGAAAGCTTTATATTGGTTAACACATCTTTTACTTATACTATTCATATAAAATTTTAATGAAGGCTAACTAAAGCCTCTGAGGACTTCAAGTAGTTTCTTTACATGGCATAAAAATGGGAAGAGGAGATGGGGAGGGTGAGGTGGAGACAGCCGGATACCAGTGAAGTGCATGGCAGGGCATAGCTCAAGAACATTTGTTCAAAGAAAGATGAAGAATAGCTGAAATAGAAAGAAAAGTCTGATTGGCTTGGGGAGATTTGGAAATGGGTTAGGGCTCATTGAGTAGATGACCCTCCGATGGAGAAATCTGCCATATCAAGTTCATTTTGAAGCTCAGTACTTGCCATGTTCCCGCCGCTGGTGGCTAGTTCTTTGTATAATGGCATTTTTCATCTTTAGGGGCTTTAAATAGAAAAGCAGAGTATTGAAAACCACTAAAGCTGCTCCAGGAAGCTGTAGAGCATTCAAAGAATGGCTTTCTCCAAAGTTAGGGAATCAAAGGAAGCCCTTCTCCTAAATTTTAAAAATTGGAGCCACCATGCTTTGTACTTTTTGGAGACTCCATAACTATCCATTGTTCTATGATTGTTTAGTAATCCAGGCAGGGTGACAGGGCTAGTTTGATTCCACGAGGTATCTTGGTCAGAGTGATAAAATGCTTGGCTCAGATAACTGTACCAGTCTGTTTACCATGGAGTGGAAAGATGCTTCAAAACTGGGCAAGAACTCAGCAGCAACACAATGCCATATTTTTTGGACAGCAAGATGGAAGCTCATCAAATTTCTCAGCCAGTTCTGAAGTGACTTTAAAGTTGGTGATCTTTTTTTTTTTTTTTTGTTATCATGGTTTATAGTTACAGCGAGTGCTTTTTTCAGCAACCATGAGACTATATTAAAAAGCTACAGAAGAAACTAGCTTTCGCTAGACACAATAATGTACATATGCCCAGCTTTTCTTTTCTTGCTATTTTAAAGCTTCTAGGTTTTTATGTTTTTGGAACAGAAACATACACATTTGTTAATGAAACGCCTAAATTAGAGGGCCAGTGCTGCTCCAAATGCATGGCTGTTCTGACTACCTCGATTCCAAACACTGGAAGCAATAAGGAAACTATTCCAAATACCTTTTTGTCATTGTCTGGAAGCATACATTTTCAAGAGATTGGCCAAAGGCAAAGTCTCTTCTAACCATTTTTCAGACTATTTTCTCTACTTTTTCCAATAATAGAGCATGCTGTGATGTCATTTGATTTTTACTTTGTCCAAGTACATCATTTACATATTATCTATCTCCTTTTTTTCTTTTTTTCATTAGTCCATGAAAATTCAATTAATAGTCTTTGGAATTAGTTCTATTGTAAATGTATATTTTAGCAGGGACAATGAAATCCCAAGGCATTTCTGGTTCATAAGACTATAAGATAGGTGTCTAGCTCCATATTTACATTACACTAATAAGTTTTAATCTTCTTTTTGTCTGGAACCTGAATGTGATGCCTGGAGATGAAGTAGCCATCTCATGACCATGAGGCAACATGTGTGATAACAAAGGCCTGTGTGCTAGGCTGGCAGAGTGGAAAAACAGAATAGCTTAGTCCTTTATGAGTTAATTAAGCCACTTTATCAGCCCTAGATTTTCCTTCCACTTCTAGACTTTAGTTGTGAAGAATTTTGTTTAAGTTGCTATAGAAGGGTTTTCTGTTAATTTCAGAAGAATGCAATCCTATGTAATATTCCCAGATCATTCAAATCTATTTGTAGTTGTTTTTTCTTCTGTAAAGCATGGGAATAATTGATGTGCAGATTTTGTATATGACCTTTTCACATACAGTAGAACCTCTGTAAGTTGATCACTCAAAGGACTGTAACAAACTGGTCAATAAACAGAGGTGGTCAACATAAGGAACTAGGCCTCTTGTACCGATATGTACATGTGGTGCATGTCCAATTAGATCAATTTAAGGAGGTAGTCAACTATGGAGGTTCTACTGTAGTTATATTGTTTACCTCAGCTCTGTTTCTCTGAGTTAACTAATCTCAGTGTCCTTCTGATTTTCTGCTCTATGGGCCAGTACCACTTGAAGTCTTCTTTCCACACAGAACAAAAGTTAGAGCTCAGATTAGGCGCTATCTATAGCTGATCATAATGGAAGGTTGTGGTTTTCAGCATGTGAATAGTCTAATTGGACACCTGGAGTCATTGTTACTCCATTGAAAGAAGCATTTTGTGGCTGATTGTAGTCAGCTAAATTTTTTTATGGCATATTCAAATGTCATGCTTCATTTGCTTTGCATATCATATTTTTTCTTTCATACATACATTATTTACACATTTAATATTTTATTAATGTGTCCTCAAAATAAACTGAATGGGGCATAAATGCTGATAGGAGTTAAATAATTGAGGCTTGATCACAGTGATTTAACAATGTAATTGTTCTTTTTTTGAATTAACTATTATGCTGCTATGGTTGTGATTATTAGAAGTATTAAGCACCTTTGTAGCTATGGCATGATAATTATCTTTCCTGTCTCGACTTTTAAAAAAAAGATCAAGATGACCTTATGGAAAATTTATGCCTTGAAAAATACAACAGCTGCATTTCATTTGAATATGAAATTTTGTTATTGAGTTAAAACACTCACAAAACTTTAAAGTCAGATCTGACTGTAGACATTTCCTCTTTTCTCTGAGTGACTCTGGAGGTGTCAGAAAGGGTGAGACTATGGCAGAATGGCCATTTGTTAGCAGAGTACATCTATGAAGAGAACCTGGGACGGAGGCAAGGCGCAGGAACTAGAGAAAGGAGACCTGCTCTCCACAATAAAATGAGGGGGTTCATTTTTCCACTGTAGTAGGGAAAGAAAAGAACAAAAGAATGAGGATGGAGCAAATGAATGTATGTATGAGTGTATGTAGCCTAGCTTTTGGAAATGTTTGAAAAAATATTAACAGCTTTATTGAGATATAATTCACATACCATAAAATTCACTCATTCAAGCATAGATGGAATTCAGTGTTTTTTAGTATATTTACAGTGTAGAGCAGAAAGATAGAAGAGCTATTTAATTTTAGAACATTTTATTGCTATCTAATTTTAGAACATTTTTATTACTTTCACATGAAGCCATGTACCCATCACCAATCATTTCCCCATTTTCTCTTCCCTACCTCTGGCAAACCACTAATTTAGTTTCTGTCTCTATGGATTTACCTATTCTGCATATCTCATATAAATGGAATCAGACAATATGTGGTCTTTTATGAGCAGCCTCTTTCACTTTGCATGTTTTCAAGGTTTGCCTATGTTGTAGTGTGGATCAGAATTTCACTCCTTTTTCTGATGGAATAGTATTCCATTGTATGGAGAAATCACATTTCTTTGCCTCTTCATCAATTAAGGGACATTTGGGTTGTTTCCACTATCTGGCTACTATGAAAACTGCTGCCATGGATGTTCTAGTACAAGTTTTTGTGTGGACTGACAAAGACTCTCTTCTTGACCATGCTTTAGTCAGGCTCCTCTGAGCTCTCATCTCAATTTGGTCTTGATCATGACCCCATTCTTGCCAGGCCTGTGTAATCCAGTTTTTGTAAGAATCTTCCCGCCTTTGAGGTCTGATCACTCTTGATGGCTGATAAAGTTCTTCATCTTCCACCTGTAATGTATAAATCCTTCATTGACTTTCAGCGAGACTCCTGTTAAGTTGTATAGCAGGAATCCTTTACCCTTGATGTCTGCTCTTCAATTTCCTATCCATGACTCTCTTACTCTGCTTATTGATTATAATAAACCTACAATTGTGATAGTCCTGACACATATTGGAATAGTTCTAAATAAAATCCTCCTTGCCTTTTTTATAAAGTGTCAGAATAGTATTTCTTTAACAGCTAAAAGAATATGTTTTAACCTCTCTTGGGTATATTCCTAGGAGTGGAATATGTTTTAACCTCTCTTGGGTATATTCCTAGGAGTGGAATTGAAGGGTTAAATGGTAACTCTATATTTAACATATTGAGGAGCTGCTAATCTGTTTTCCAAAGTGGCTAAACCATTTTACATTTTCACCCACCAACATGTGGAAGTTTCAACTTTTCTATAACTTCACCAATTCTTGTTTTTGTTTACTGAGAAATGTTTTAATAACAGAACAGCCAAGTATTAATTTTTGAGTTTTGTTATTTTCCTGTGATATGATTTCCTTTGATTTCTCCAACTTTCTGTAGTCTTCTATACCATAAATGGTGTATCCTGTAAGCTTAGGGAAAGGAGTCGTTACAGACAAACACCCTTCTGCAGAATCTTGATCCCGGGAGAAGAATATGGGAGACATAGTGAGAAACGGGAGAGCCTCACACCAAGCTCAGGCCCTCTTAAAACAGAACCTGGGGGACGAGTGCTCAGAAATAGAGGGAGACAGCTACTTGGGAGGCTGAGGCAAGAGAATCGCTTGAACCCAAGAGTTTGAGGTTGCTGTGAGCTACGATGCTATGGCATTCTACTCAGGGCTACAGAGTAAGACTCTGTTTCAAAAATAAAATAAAATAAAATAAAATAAAATAAAATAAAATGAAATAAAATAAAAATTATAAATGACAAAAAAAAAAAAAAAAAAGAAATGGAGGGAGAATGAAAGAAGGACTATTTTACGTGGTATGTGGCTGATACCTTTACAATGTGTAATATGCTTGGAAGAGTTGCTGGCACATCCTAGTTGTCCAGTAATCATTGGTTTCTTCCTCTTGACTTTCTTTTACAAAAACTCTTCCTCATAATAATATTTTACTTATTAAAAAACCCTCACATTTGCAATCATCTTTGAGTGAAAGACCCACTGCCTTGGAAAGGTAAAGGACATCTGTAATATTGTGAAATATATCTTTGGTCATTGTCCCATTTTCTGTCATACAGTTCCAAAACCATTTAAGTGTCTTTTAATAAGAGCATCTTTTGTATGGCAATGAGGTGATCAGTGTCTAGGAGCCCTTAGGAAACTTTGATGTGAGCTAGCCACCAGAAAGGCTGAGGCCTGATTAGGGGGTGGAGATTTTCATCTAACCTCCAACCTCTGGGGAGAGGAGAAGAGCTAAAGGTGGAATTGATCACCAATGGCTAATGTTATAATCAATCATGTCTATGTAATGAAGCCTTCATAAAACCCAAAAAGGACAGGGTTTGGGGAACTTACAGAAGAGTGGAAATGGAAGTATCTGGAGGATGGTGCACCTAGAAGCTCCACACCCCTGTCCACATACTTTTTCCTATACACTTCTTTCATCTACCTGTTCATTTGTAATTTTTATAATATCCTCTTAGTATCACATATTTTAACAAAAAAATGACTTCAATTTTGCTTTGATAAATTTTAGCATATCTTGTTTTACTGTCAACATAATTTAATTTAGGAGATAGTAAAACAAAGATAAAGAATGACTATTTTGGGTCAGGCATAGTAGCTCATACCACTAACCCCAGCAATTTAGGAGGCGAAGATGGGAGGATTGTCTGAGGCTAGAAGTTCAGAACTAACCTGGGCAACATAGCAAGACCCCATTTCTACCTACCCAAAAAAAAAAAAAAAAAGAATAACTATTTTACACAATTATTTAGGTAAAAATCTGCCTTCAGCTCTGTTCACCTTATGCTTTCTGGCTGCTATCTGTTTTCTCAAAGGACAAGGAAAAACATAAGAGAGAAGAACAGAGCCCAGATGAGTAGGAGTTAGTGTTTTTCCTTCCACACATTTTAGCACTTTCCCAAATGTGTACATACTATGTACATATATGCACATACGAAGTAGGGCAATTAAGTTCATGAACTCATCCTATAGGAAAGGTGCTGTATATCTCATGACTGACTATCACTTCATTCACCAGATGGCCAAGGGCAGTACTTGAAAGGTGATTATAGTAATATTCATCAATGAGGCATATAGCACTTTTTCTTGGATGAGTTCACAAATTCAATCATCCAATCTTGTATGAGCAGACACTGGAACTGTTTCTCTAAGCACTGTGAGTGCAAGATTATAAAAACTCTTCTCCCATATCCATAACCCCACTATGTGCCTTGCCACTGGGGACTTGGGCACAGCAAACATAGTTGATTAATTCTCCATCTTCAGCTCACTGTGCCGTTAAAGGGCTCAATAGCTCAACAGCTTTTTTTCCGCAATATGTATTTTTTTCATAAGCCAGATATGGTACATTTATTTTCTTTTATTTATTTATTTTTTCATTTATTTTCTTTTAAAATATACTCTTGCAGGCAAAATGTTATAGATTAATTACTTCATTTAAAAGTGTTTGCTTTTCTAGAATTTGAAGAACAAAAAAAGAACTTACAATCTTATGGATTGAAATGTACTGAAGATTTTAACTGAAGGGAATTTTTTGCAGCACTGAAACTCAATGCTTTTGAGGTAGAAAGTAGATAGTTTTCCATGAAGACATAAAGCTTTTAATTAATATTCATAACAATTGATATGTATAATTTTGGTCACTGGAGGACTACCATTGATGCAGTAGAAATATATTGAGGACAATGAAAAAGTAATTAACAACTGAATATGAGGGTCATGAAGTTAAATTACTCCCTAGTTCATAGTAAGCTCTATATGCATACAAAATTATTTTCCATAAGATAATACTGGATGTTGTGTCTTTCTTCTCTAAATTGTGCATTAATGTTTTTCTTGAACAAAGACAACTTTGGGTGCAATAAGGATAATTAAGTGCTGAATGGATAAGCCGAATGGATAAGCTTGAGAGTTGAAAGGAATTTAGGAATAAGAGATGTAAATAGAGCAGGATTTTTCTTTTATCTATTTTTGTTTCCTGTTTCTGACAGTGTATACATTGTTATTTAAATTCAGACATTTGGAACAATTTAGTGGTTGAAATTGTCACCTGGAAATCTGTGTTCTGATCTTTCTATCACTGAAAATTGATAAACTATTTATATGTTTGTAGGCCAGCAAATAGTTATTCAATTCAGGTTTAGTTCGATATACTTACAGAGTACCTCTTTTTTTTTTTTTTTTTTTTTTTTAAAGTGACCCATAGACTTAGACCCATTCCTTAAAAACCTTAAGAAGAAACCAATATATGCTATTGCTGAAAACTATCAGTGTTGTATGTACAGTGCCAGAAAGCATCCTACATCTTTTTTTCCCTTTGTCTTTTATTATTTTCATATGTTTTTCAAAATAGTTCTCTGGGTACTAATAATGATGCTAGGTAATACAACTTGTGTCACATAACAATGCCCAATTGGGAAGGTGTTCCCTTTTTCGATGCAATATTAATGTTCCTGTTCCTATGATTTGCTAATTACATAATAAAAACTGTGAAAGAGCTGGTTTTCTTAAGCATCAGCTGCCATATCAGAGGCTATCAATACAGAGATGTTATTACACATATTCCAACATGTTTAGGCAAACTGTAGTTATTGAAGAGTGAGAGAACTTATGAGGATGGGAACTTGCATTCTACATTGTGGTTTTTTATAGTCCTAACTTTTCTCTCTAAGAGATGACCTTCCATGGTGACAGAATTCCATGTACACTGCCGAGGTGAGCAGTGGCCTGGGCTTTTTGGAAGGGAAAGAGTTTTTTTTTTTTTTTAATTGTTAAATCATAGCTGTGTGCATTCAAGGGGTACAATGTGCTGGTTTCATATACAATCTGAAATATTCTCACCAAACTGTTCAATGTAGCCTACATGGCATTTTCTTAGTTATTTTATGTAGACATTTGTATTCTGCCTTTAGTAAGTTTCACCTGTACCCATTCTAAGATGCACCGTAGGTGTGGCCACATCTGTTACCCACCCTCCATCCTAACCTACCCCTTCCCCTTCCTTGGCCCTTTCCTCATAGTCTTGTGCTATAGTTGGGTTATAGCCTTCATGTGAAAGCTATAATTTAGCTTCATAGTAGGGCTGAGTACATTGGATACATTTTCCTCCATTCCTGAGATACTTTGCTAAGAAGAATATGTTCCAGCTCCATCCATGTAAACATGAAAGAGGTAAAGTCTCCATCTTTCTTTAAGGCTGCATAGTATTCCATAGTATACATGTACCACAATTTGCTAGTCCATTCGTGGGT
>CAUYPK010160897.1:0-15487 GCA_963574355.1 Loris lydekkerianus | reverse complement strand
CTGACCCAGGTTTTTTTCATTTTTTTTTTAATTAAATCATAGCTGTGTACATTGATATGATCATGGGGCATCATACACTAGCTTCATAGACCGTTTGACACATTTTCATCACAATGGTTAACATAGCCTTCCTGGCATTTTCTTAGTTACCGTGCCAAGACATTTACATTCCACGTTTACTAAGTTTCACATATACCCTTGTAAGATGCACCAGGTTTTTTTCATTTTAAAAGTTGTTTTATAGAGAACATAAATGTTACCTAGCTTTCAAAGTATTCATAAGCATCAGATTCTGGGTGTAGGTGGGTGTGTTTGTACGTCTGTATATGGATCAGAATACATGTAACCCTAACATACATTTTAAGGATATAGTATATGTGGTATTACCTTGGATTGAAAAGAGTTATATGTCTTTGCCTTCAGTGGATGTAGGAAAAAACTAGTTTGTTGCTGGCACTAGACTATGAACTCTTTGAGGAACAAGGACTTTTGTCTTATTCATATGTCTTTCCCCAGCACTGTGCAGTAGTTGCTAGCCCACAGTTGGGTGTCCTCTAAATCTTTGTTGACTTTATGTGGATGAATGTGTATAGAAGAATGTCCCTGAAGAATGGTAAATTGCCCCTCAACCTCCTTTTCTATATTCCAAATACAGTTCCCTGTTAGGATTTTTTTCAAGGATATTTTCCCCATCTTGTTTTCTACAACTATCTATAGCATGAATGAAATTTAGTAATTTCTTTTTTTTTTTTTTTTGCAGTTTTTTTGGCTGGGGCTGGGTTTGAACCCACCACCTCCGGCATATGGGGTTGGCGCCCTACCCCTTTGAGCCACAGGCGCCGCCCCTGAAATTTAGTAATTTCTAAAAGACTGAATTTGTTCCAGGATATAGTCCATGTCAATACAATTACACTTTCCAGTGTTCTTTTTTCCTTTCTCTAGTTCGGTGTTAAGATCTAAAATAATTTTCCCTTAGTCTAAGAATATTTAGTATTTCTTTTTTATTTTAGAGACAGGCTTAAGTGTAGCAGTGTAATCATAGCTTTACTACAGCCCTGAACTTGTGGGCTCAAGTTAACTTCTTGTCTCAGTCTCCCAAGTAGATAGGACTGTAAGTGCCTGCCATCACACCCAGCTAAATTTTGTTTTTTTTAGATGTAGGGGGTTTTACTATGTTACTTAGGCTGGTTTCGAACTCCTGGGTTCAAGCTATTCCCCTGCCTTGGCCTCCCAAAGTGCTGGGGTTAGAGATGTGAGCAACCAGGCCCAGCCCCAAATCTTAGTATTTCCTTTTTTTTTTTTTCAGGCAGGGTCTTTCTCTTTTGTCAGGGCTAGAATGTATCATCATAGCTCACCTCAGCCTTAAGCTGGGCTCCTGTGATTCTCCTGCCTCAGCCTCCTGAGTACCTAGGACTATAGGCACATACCACACACCTGGCTAATTTTTCTTCTCTCTCTCTCTCTCTCTCTTTTTTTTTTTTTTTTGTAGAGGGGGGGTCCCATTATTGTCCAAGCTTTATTTAGTATTTCTCACCATACACATTTGCTGACAGTGAATTCTCTCAGTTTTTGTTTGACTGAAAAAATTTTTTATGTTCATGATGGATATTTTTGCTGGGAATAGAATTCTATGTTGGCAGGAATTTTTTCTCTTTAAAATTTCATTCAGTTGTTTTATGATATCTATAGTTAGCTGTTGATCTTACTCCTTTGAAGGTGGTTTATCTTTTATTCTCTGGTGGCTTTTAGATTTCCTCTTAGACTCTGGTTTCAACACTTTCACTGTGATGTGCCTAGTGTAGTTTTTTTTGTATTTAATTCTACTTGGAGTTTATTGTGCTTTTTTAAAATCGTGAATTGCTGCCTTTTGTTAGTTTTGGAATATTCCAGGTGACTATATCTGCAAATATTGCTCCTATTGAGCCTTTCCTCTTTTCCTCTTGCTATATGACTTTTTTTTGTTGTTTTTTTTTTGCAGTTTTTGGCCGGGGCTGGGTTTGAACCTGCCACCTCCAGCATATGGGGCCGGCGCCCTACCCCGTTGAGCCATAGGTGCCGCCCCACTATATGACTTTTATGCTCCGTTATAGATTTTGTTTGTGTGTGTGTGTAAAACAGTCTTCCTTTGTCACCCAGGCTAGAGTGTCAGGGCCTCAGCCTAGCTCACAGCAACATCAAATTCTTGGGTGCAAATGATACTCCTGCCTCAGCCTCCCAGGTAGCTGGGAATGCAGGTACCACCACTTTTCTATTTTTAGTAGAGAGGGTGTCTCGCTCTTGCTCAGGCTGGTCTCGAACTCCTAAGCTCAAGAGATCCTCCTGCCTTGGCCACCATGGAGTGCTGGGATTATAGGCTTGAGCCACTTTGCCCAGCCTTTCTCCTTGTTTTTAGTCATTTTTGCCTATTTTTTTTATATACCTCACAATTTGTTTTATTAGATGGTGGACATTGTGAATGAAAGATTATAGATGCTTTGCATGATGTTACCATCCTGCAAAGAGAGTTGTTTTCTTCTAATAGGCAGAATATTGGCATATCACCTTGATCCTATTAAGGCTTGGTTTGAGGTATCGTTAAATCTGATATATTTTGGCTTCATAGTTATCCCCAGGGTATCCATCCTTTTTCTTCTCTGTCATAAATTGGAAGAATAAGAGTTGCCTTGGTCTACACATTTAAAAAAAAAAAAAAACACTAAAGAAAGCTGATGAGCAAATTTTCTCGACACCACAGATAAGCCAAACAGTCCTCAGAGAATCAGCACATGCCTGCGGGCGCAGGTGTCCAGTCTGCACACGTGGCCCTTCCAGGCTGCCCATTGAAAACTTGGGTTGTTGCCCAAACTTCCTTGACCTGTTATGGGCTGGAACTCCAGCTTCTCTCTTCAGCACTGGGTGTCTGATAAAATTTTAGCTCAGTTCTTGAATTTCCCAGTTGAAGTCTCACAATCAGAAGATGGCCAGTGACTTTAAGGAGAATTTATAGGCAGCTTTTAGGGGTTCCTTTTGGGCTGTAATTCCCTCATCTGTCAAGTCCCAGACATTTTGGTAGTCCTAATAGACTTTTCTGATTTGGCTCAATTCTCCTATACCATCATTTGAAAAATGGTCTTAGTAATAAGAGCCAAGTGATGTGCAGTAGTTCATGACTGTACCACCAGCACTCTCGGAGGCTGAGGTGGGTGGATCCCTTGAGCTAGGAATTGGAAACCAGCCTGAGAAAAAGTGAGACACTGTCTCTACTAAAAATAGAAAAGTGGCAGTGCATGTAGTCCCAGATACTTGGGAGGCTGAAGCAAGAGAATCACCTGAACCCAGGAGTTTGGGGTTGCTGTGAGCTATGACGCCATGGTACTCTACCCAGGGCAATAGAGCAAAACCCTGTCTTAAAATTGAAAAAATGAGCCAAGCAGGTCCTGCTTGTGTGGGTTATTCTCCAGTGTCTTCAGTTGTTCCATAAATGTGTGTAGCTTTTTCATATAGCTATTTTCTATGAGAAGTTAGCCTAGTATAAGCTGCTCTTTCATGGCAGGACCTAGAAGTCCTGCATCTAGGTTTCTCTTTTTATAAGCATTATTTGATAAACTTTAAATGTTTTCTTTTGTTCTTTCTCTCTCTCTTTTTAAATCTTTTTTTCCTTGAGATTTTTGTATCTTTTTTTTTTTTTTTGAGACAGAACCTGAAGCTATCGCCCTGTGTAGAGTGCTGTGGCATCACAGCTTACAGCAACCTTGAACTCCTGGGCTCACACGAATCTTCTGCCACAATACCCGGCTATTTTTTAGTTGCAGCCATCATTGTTTGAAGGGCCCGGGCTGGATTCGAACCCGCCAGCTCAGGTGTATGTGGCTGGTACCTTAGCCGCTTTGAGTCACACACACTGAGCTGAGATTTTTGTATTTCTTAAGAGTTGTGAACCCAGACTAAATATGTAGGCCATTTTCCAGAATTGAGCCATGTAGGATATATCCAGCAAATTAAAAATCTTCTGGTCATATATTCTAGTATAACAAATATTATAAACTTGATACTCATGTTTGAGACAAAAGCATGCATAATAAAATTATAATTTTTTTAGCTTATCTAATAAAAACATAATTAATGTTACGTAAAGTATATGAGCTCCTGAAAGTATTGTTTCCTGACCTCTTGTTTTGTGTGAAAAATATGCTCTAACATTGTTGATATTTGCAGGTCTCGATACAGGCGATTTTCTTACAGCCATTCTAAATCTCGTTCCAAATCACTACCAAGGCAGTCTACCTCAGAAAGGCAGTCAAGAACTCCAAGAAGGAATTCTGGTTCTAGAGGACGGTCAAGGTCCAAGTCCTTACAAAAGAGGTCCAAGTCAATGGGAAAATCACAATCAAGTTCACCTCAAAAGCAGACTAGCTCAGGCACAAAATCAAGATCACATGGAAGACATTCTGACTCCATCGCAGGATCCCCGTGTACATCTCCCAAAGGGTATACCAGTTCTGAGACTAAAGCACAATCAGCAAAACAGGCTCATTTCCGGTCACATTCCAGGTCTCGGAGTTATCGTCATAAAAACAGTTGGTGAACAGCAACAGAAAGAGCCCTGCGTAGTCTTTAAGTTATTAAACCTCTCATTATGTTAAATAAAATTTCTTCAAGGCTTACAGAAAATGTGAATTGATATTAGTTACTTTGGGCATGTGGAAGAAATAAATCTCTTTAGCTTTGGATTAATAAAGATTTGGTCTCAGCTCAAGGGCCCACACCACAAATTATGAAGTATCTAATATCACCATTTTTTATGGACCATTTTTTGTTTACATTGTGGTAGAAGGGTTCTTTTCAAAGGAAATGGGTAAAATGGCACTAATTTTAAAAATTCTACTTGGATATTAAGTATTAGTAATACCAATATTATCTTTTACAAAAATATTTTGACTTTAAAGCACTTTCATGTAAAAAGTATTGACTGTATAATTGCATAATTCGGACTTAAACTGTTTGACACCTATGTCTCTTTTGTGTCTTCTGTTTAATGTCTGGTGGACATTTGTTCATAGTACAGAATTCTGATATCCTAGTAAGTAGAATTGATATAGAGATAAAACATTCAAAAGATACATTTTGTCCTGAGCTCAAAGAAGTTTACATTTTTGGGGGTAGAACAGTATAGGTAAGTTGACATAAAGATGCATCCTGTACCATGTCTACTTTAAAAATGTCAAAATATTTGAGAAATACTGGATTTCGAATGGTTTGAGACTACTTCTCTAAAACTTATGTGCAACACTCACAATCCAAAAATATTCATATAAGCCTTACCATTTGAAAAGTGACACATTTTATACAAAATCATATTTTATACTATTATTTCTACATACCTACTTTTCATCTGCCTAATTTTTTATTTTTAGAGTTCTAGCTCACCTTTAAATTGTACAGAATAATTCTTATTATTTTTGAAAGTGTTTAGTACCTTGTACTAAGATACTCAAGAGTACATCTTCAAAAAACAAATTTTCAGTATTTAAATTTTACATTACACTGCCCTTCATTTTTCAAAGCCAAATAACTTTGTTGATATTTATTGCAGTTGTAGTTATTACAACTAATAACTTCTTTTAAAATGTGTTTATAGTTTGTTTTTCAAAGGGTTTTGGTAGTATTTGTGATAAAATGGTTTTGCATATGATTATTATAGGGGATATATTTATAGAGCTCTACTTGTATACTTTGTTGGATATTATTGAAACTTAAAAGTTCTCAACCCATACAGTTAATATTTATATCTACAGGGCTTAAGAAAAAAATCTGCCTTATATTTTCGGTATATAGAAGGCAGTGTTGCTTCTATTTGTTTTGAATACAAATCTCATTTGTCTTTGCATTTTAGATCCTGTATGTAAGAAACTTCACCCAATAATTTGTGTGGTGGTAATACTTAGACAAGTACCATAAATTCATGTATAGTGTACTTTATGAATAGATTTTATCTATTTAATCATAGCAAAATTTATTTCAAAACTACAATTCTTTGAAGTGTTTAGTTGTAATAAGAGTTAGTTATAAAATTATGTGGTACTATTGAAAATTTAAAGGTTAGTCTGAACAAGTAAAACAAATACTAGTAGTAATTTTTAATGTTTTCTAAATGTTTGGGGTCACACACATAAATGCAGTCATCTTTAATAACTGGGAATTACAGTGTCTTTATTCTGTATTCACAAATTATCTCTTAGTAAAAAGTTAATAAGACAATATTCCTGAGCTATTCGATCCTTTGATTTACCTTTGATTTGGTTTTCCATTGTAATCCCTAGGCGGTAGAATACTATTTGGTTTGATGGAACAATTGGAGTGATAACAACTCAAACTCTTGTGAGGATTTACTGTGTGCTTGGCACTGCTCTATAAGCTTAGGTTCTTCACTCATCTTTAGTCATCACAGCACCCTTATCAGGTAAACACTGTTGCAGATGAGGAAACAGATACAGAGAGGCTAGGTTACAAGGGTTATTCAACTTTGGAGCTAGACAGTCGCTGGGCTTGAGTCCTCTCCCCAACTACTATGCCTATATAGAGAAGTGTTTTGACATAAATGCTTAAATAAGATGATGCTTAGAGAGAAATTAGGAGAACAGATTTAGGAAAATAAAATGACTATAAGCCTCAGTGAAAATAAGCTCGTGACTGTGGGTGAAAATTGTGGGCTGTGGGTATCCTGGAAAATTGTCCTCTGGGAATATCTTTGTTTTAGGGTTCAAGTTTGTCATAATAAGAGTTATTTCTTGGACCATTAAAGAAAGTGAGCTTTGGAGGCTCTCAGTGCAGTGCGCAGCACGTCTGTCTCATAAGAGAGATAGCTTAGGGTAAGATTGTTTATGAATAAGGCAAATGTTTTAATTTTAGATACCTTTGATCAATTCCTTTAAAGATATTAAGTAGTTGCCAACTTTAGTGCAAGGGTACTATCTACCACCATTTTATTCAGGATCATAAAGGATAAGTTAAGGTCAAAGAAAATAAAGACAGCCACCACAGCTGCTCATTTCCTTTCTCCTTGTGAACCCTGCACAAAGTATTTCTACATAGCAGCCAATATTCTTTAATTCTATATAGCAGCCAATATTCTTTAAGTACTAACACATAATGGGAGAATTTGCTAAAATTTTTATTGGAACCAAAGATTTAATTTTATGCCACTGTGCTAATTTTTTTTTAATAAGAGACATCTCAAGGTTCCCTGTGCTGGAGTGCCACAGCAGGATCATAAGTCACAGCAGCCTCCAACTCCTGAAACCACCATGATCAGCTCTGGGTTAATTTATTTTAAAATGTAGATTAGATGATTTTAAGACTTAATTTGTAATGTCTGAGATGTAACTATTCTAAGATGCTATTGCATTACAAATAAATACAAAATTGCTGCTTTTGGCTCAGTGTCCATAGGTCGGTGGTTAGGATGCCAGCCACATACATCAAAGCTGGCAGGTTCAAACCCTGCCCAGACCTGCTAAGCAACAGTGACAACAACAACAACAAAAATAGCCAGGCGTGTGGCTGGCGCTTATAGTCTCAGCTACTTGGGAGGTTGAGGCAAGACAGTCACTTAAGCCCAAGAGTTTGAGGTTGCTGTGAGCTGTAACTCCACGGCACTCTACCCAGGGAAACATAGTGAGACTCTGTCTCAAAAAACAAACAAAAAAATTGCTGCTTTTATTCTGGTCCCATTGCCAGAGGCAAAAATTAGTCAAAGTTGAAAGGAAGGTATGCTGGGATAATTTTGTAATCCTTCTAAACTACATTAAAATTGTAATTTATTTCTTAAGAGACAGGGTCCTGCTCCGTCACCTAGGCTGGAGATTAGTGTTATGGTCATAGTTCACCGTAATCTTGAACTCCTGGGCTCAAGTGATCCCCCTGCCTTGGCCTCTTGAGTTGCTAAGACTGTGTGCACTAACAGCTGTGTACCATTATATCTGGCTAATTTTTTATTTTTGTAGAATAAAAAATATTCTGTCAGGCTTATCTCAAACTTCTGGGCTCAAATAGGCCTTCCCATCTTAGTCTCCCGAAGTGCTGGGATTATAGGTGAGAAGTACCGCATCTGGCTAAAATTTTAATTTCTTATTTAGAGTTTAAAAATAAAATTGTCTTCCAAACAGGGTGGTAGAATTGGTAGAGTACTTGTATAGATAAATATATGCTACTTAACACACTGTTGTCTGGTGTAGACGATCTTAACCTTGGCATATCATCAATCCAGAGCTTTAGGTGTAGGCCCTATGAAATGAAATAGGAAAACTACTACATGCATTACTCTTAAGATGATGTGGTTTTATCAGATTTTTAGATACGTAAGTCCATCACTTCCAAGAATTTAAGGACCAGTGGTTCAGTGAGACATTTATGGATTTTGATGTCAAAACCCATTTACTAGCTATGCAGCCTTCGGCAAGTTATCTGTTATCCATGAGCCTCAATCCCTTCATGTGTAAAATGTGAATATATTTGTCACAGAATTGTTTAGGGTTAAGAAAGATGCTCAGCAGAATACCAAGCACAGGGTAAGCATTCAGATGTCAGTTTCTTCTTTCTCATGTATCTCAGCATGAATAGCACTTTATGCAGAGATCCAAGCTGGCACTCCTAACAAGGTTTTTGTGGCCACACCCGTGCACTCTTTATTTTGAGCAAAAGGTGGTGGGGTCTTAGATGAATGCCTATCATGGAAAGTGGAACTGCATCACAAAAGGAATACTTTCAAGCAATGCTTTCATCTTTTTTTTAAGTTCCACAAATATTCAGTATTAAAGATTTTAAAGAGTAGGAACCGACTTGGTGCCCGTAGCACACTGGTTACAGCACCAGCCATGTACACCGAGGGTGCCAGGTTCGAACCTAGCCCCAGCCAGCTCGACAACTGCAACCAAAAAATAGCCGAGCGTTGTGGCAGTCGCCTGTAGTCCCAACTACTTGGGAGGCTGAGGCAGGAGAATCGCTTAAGCCCAAGAGTTTGAGGTTGCTGTGAGCTGTGATGCCACAGGACTCAACCAGGGTGACATAGTGAGACTCTGTCTCAAAACAACAAAAAGAGTAGGAACCAACCAAATGTTAGGAGTTGCATACTGCCTTACCTCTGCTTTCTAGCCCTTCAGCCATCTCCTTTTGGGGACATGTTATCTCATAAACATATTCCCTTTTACTGCCTGCAGTTCAAGTGACTCCACTTTAGATAATTTCTTCTTTAACTTCCCTCAAACCATGGACAGCTATCACAATTCTTTCAGAATCTTTATGATCTTTGCTTACCTCTCCATCCTCCCCTCACTGAAGTTTCTAACGTGAACATTAACATTAAATGACATCTGTCATTTAATAAGCCAATGCTTAAATTATACTTCCTCTTATTTACAGTATCTTTGGTGTTTCACTCATTGACCAGAGTCCTGTTGTTTTAGATGTGTTACAAGCAAGCAACCTACCTGAAAGTGCAAAGGCAAGGCATGGTAGCACACACCTATAATCCTAGCACTTTGGGAGGCCAAGGCAGAAGGATCACTTCAGCACAGGAGTACAAGGTTGCAGGGAACTATGATGATGCCACTGCATTGTAGCCCAGGTAACAGTGCAAGGCTCTCTCAACAAAACAAAAAGAAAATAAGCCTAAAAACAGTAACCAAAAAAAGTCTTCTACCTGCCATCCCTTTCCCAAGATCCTAAGTGTTAAGAACCCACTTGTAATTTGGATTTAATAACTAATCAGGTTCACAAACTCTAATCTTGGAATAAGAAAACCATCTGTAATAATTCAGCCAATAGCTATGTAACCAGCTTTGGAGAAATTTGATTAATTTCCCATGTCTTTATAAACAGATACAAAATTAGACTAGGAAAAATTACTTAACTTTCTTAAATCTTTTCTTCCACACTCAAATGTATTGTATAAATGACTAGAAAAATGAAGGTTTTAATTTTTTTTAGGAGTCTCACTATGTTGCCTTCATTCAGAAATTTAATGCCAGGTATGGTACCTGTAATCCTAGTACTCTGGGAGGTCCAGGCAGGAGGATCCCTTGAGCTTAGGAGTTTAGAACCAGCCTGAGCAAGAGTGACACCCGGTCTCTACTAAAAAAAAACAAAAAACTAGCCAGACATTGTGGCAGGTGCCTGTAGTCCCAGCTACTGGGAGTAGGGGAACAGACTGAAGCAGGAAGATTGCTTAAGCCCAGGAATTGGAGGTTACTGGGTTACTGTGAGGTAGGCTGAGCCTATGGCACTCTAGCCTGGGCAGCAGAGACTCTGTCTCAAGGAAGAGAAAAAAAAAAGGGCAGGTGTGGTGGCTCAGAGGCCAGGGCAGGCGATCACCTGAGCTCAGCAGTTTGAGACCAGCCTAAGCTAGAGCGAGACCCTGCCTCTGAAAAACAGCCTCGTGTTGTGGTGGGCGCCTGTAGTCCCTTGAGCCCAAGAGTTTGAGGTTGCTGTGCGCTATGACACCTAGGCACTCCACTGGAGGCAACGAAGTGGGATTCTGTCTCAAAAAAATAATCATAAAAGATCAGTTTCACTCAATTTCAAATCTTACGACAATGAATTGACAGAAACTTTATTACTCCTTTTCATCAGCTGGGCCCCTGCTATCAGAATTCAGATCTAAAATTGTCTGCAAACAGACTTTTATAGGTAGGTTGAGAACCGCTATTTAATGATTTCATGGGGAAATACATTATAATTCAACAGCTAATTTACTATCAGATGAAGCTGATTGTCCATAGGAAACAGATGGAGGTAAGGACATAGGAAGACGAAGTATTTCAGTTCCATTTTCACGTTGCAATTCTTCCTCTGTGCACCGTCTTCCACAGCTGTACCTCTGCTTCTCGCCTGCCTTCTACCTACTTGCTGTGCCTTTCCACATGAATGTCCTACGACCACCTCAAAATTCAACATGTCGAAATTATCTGTCTTTGTAATTCTGATACCCTTGCACTATTACTCCTTAATCACTAGTTCTATCCTAGTTGCTCAATTTAAAAGTCGTCTTTTCCCTCTCTCCATTCAGATGCTCAATTTTCATTTCTACCTCCAAAACATCACCCCCCCCCCCCCATAAGCCCATGCCTCTGAATTCCCTCCAATAATGTCCTTTAGGCCCTTTTCTTTTTTGAGCTACTGAAATACTGAATCATCCTTAAGTGGTCGCCCTGTTTCAAGCTCTCCCTTTCCAAGTGATCCCCTTCCCTCAGCCTTAACAGGCACACACCAGGTCTTTTCAGGCCCAAATGAAGGTTAATTTCTGAGTGCCTGAGTTCCAAAGAGAAAATGTCTACTCATCAGGCCCTACCTCCTGTGAGACAATGACTTTACCTTTGGTTTTATCCTGGGGCCATTTGTTGTGGGGGAGGGAAACATAGCTTGTTATTTTTTTTTATGAGACAGAGTCTGTTTTAGTGATGTGGCATCACAGCTCACAGCAACCTCAAACTCTTGGGCTTAAGCGATTCTCTTGCCTCTGCCTCCCAAGTAGCTGGGACTACAGGCGTCCACCACAACGCCCAGCTATTTTTGGTTGCAGCCGTCATTGTTTGGCGGGCCTGGCTGGATTCCAACTGGCCAGCTCAGGTGTCTCTGGCTAGCGACTTAGCCGCTTGAGCCACAGACACCAATCTTTTTTTTCTTTTCTCAAACTCCTGAGCTCAAGTCATCTTCCTGCCTCAGCCTCCTGTGTAGCTGAAACTACATGTGCCCAAACACAGCGCCCAGCTAGTTTTTCTATTTTCAGTAGAGATGGGGGTCTCTCTCTAGCTCAGGCTGGTCTCAAGCTTGTGAGCTCAGGCAATCTGCCCACCTTGGCCTCCCATAGTGCTGGGATTTATAGGTGTGAGTCACCACGCCCAGCCCTAGAATTTTTATAATCATTCACAAAAATGTATTGAAGTCATGAACACAGAATCACAGATGGTTGATTTCAGTGATCTGAGCTCATCTAAGCTAATATTTACAACTTATTAGAGGTAAAAATTGGTGACTAAAAATTTAGTGAACTTTTTCTAATCTATTAGTACCTGAGGAAGGTATCTGCATCCATGGAAGCAGGAAGGGTGGTAGTGACTCATACACAAGGCCAATATCAAACCTAGTTCCTTTGTATCTTCAAACCCATCCCCCTCCTTCCTAGACTTACTTGCCTAATGTCGCCACTCAAAATTTGTCTGCCCTCACTCCATCTTGGCCTTCTTAATCTCAAAAGCCCCTCTTTTTTTGTAAACTCAAACCACTTAATCATGCTTCTCCCCAGCACTGCTTCTGGAAGAACCAATAGGGCAGGAGTGGGTTGCTTTGACGTAGAACAACCCAGGCCCTGCCTCAGACATCTAAATGCCTTTACTTGAGAACATACTAGGGGTTGGGGGACTGATATTCAAGGAGTTTGGCCTAGTCACCACAGCTACAGCCCTTACAGTCCTAAATCTGCCCTGTCCCTGGGTGGGTGCTAGCTGTGCCCTCCTCCTCACATCCATTTTGAGGACTAGTATCAAGAAGCAGAAACAGTGGGATGGGACCTGTTTTCAACATAGACCAGGTAAACGCAAAAAGTACGGTAGCTTTTATAAACATAGTCTGAATTCATCTGCTAGGCAAAGACCATGTTAGTAAAGCATACTAGCTTTACACTGAAATAGGGGCTCGGCACCTGTGGTTCCAGCGCCAGCCACATACACCCAGGTGACGGGTTCGAACCCAGCAGCACCAGCTAAACAATGACAACTGCAACAACAAAAAAAAATAGCTGGGTGTTGTGGCGGGCGCCTGTGGAAGGCTGAGGCAAGAGAATCGCGTAAGCCCAAGAGTTTGAGGTTGCTGTGAGCTGTGACGCCACAACTCTACCAAGGGTGACATAGTGAGACTATCTAAAAAAAAAAACAAAAACCCAAAAACAGAATAAAGGTGGTTACGTGGTACTATGCACA
The DNA here is from genome assembly GCA_963574355.1 of Loris lydekkerianus. Classification (NCBI taxonomy): domain Eukaryota; kingdom Metazoa; phylum Chordata; class Mammalia; order Primates; family Lorisidae; genus Loris; species Loris lydekkerianus. Next base: position 2,537 of record CAUYPK010160897.1, on the reverse strand, counting down.
AAAAATGAGCATGCTGATCCTGCTAAGAGAATGTAGCTTGCTTGCCTAATACATTTCAATCTTTTAACTTCCAATCTTTATATAAACCATCCCAAAATTTGTACCTAAGAATCACCCCTAAAGTTTGAAAAGAATGGCTTCTATCAATCTCTTTTTAGTGTAATTTGATGTTTTATTGCCTTTTTCCTTTACCTACAAGGACACAAAATAATTGGCACCAAAATTAATGCAAATAAAAGTCCTGCTAAATTAATAGTTTTGAATAAATTCAATATTCAATTATATAGATTTATCTGAAAACTTCAGTATAAAAATTAACCACATACTGGTATTTGTTCTTTCGTGAAGTACCACTCACTGCATGTGACAATTATTTCCACTCACATACACTTATACCCATGTAACAGGTCACTAGTTTAAATTTAGGCCTGATACTAGTGATTACAAATATTGTTTGCTTTATACACATACAAAACTAAACTTACAAGAACACTGAAAGAAAAGTATTTCAAGAGATTCCAATAGGTGAAAAATAAAGGTGGCTTAATAATGGGCCACTAAATAGTATTTTACTGGAACCTATTCAAGTTTTAAATTCATAAATACCTTTTCACTATGTTATGATCTGCAGTATAATTCAATTTTGTTGACTCTTAAATTAAGATCTTTTTTTTTTTTTTTTTTTGAGACAGAGTTTCACTTTGTCCCCCTTGATAGAGTGCTGTAGATTCACAGCTCACAGCAACCTCAAACTCTTAGGCATGAGCATCCTCTTGCCCTAGCTTCCCAGCCACTGAAACTACAGGTGCCTACCACAATGCCCTGAAGTTTTTAGAGATGGAGTCTGACTCTTACCCAGGCTGGTCTTCAACTCCTGAGATCAAGCAATCCATCTGTCTTGGCCTCCCAGAGTGCTAAAATTACAGGTGCAAGCCAGCGTACTTGGCCTATGAAAACCTGTTTTAATACTTTATAATCTACTTCCCAGGTTGGGCATGGTGGCTCCCATCTATATAATCACAGCACTTTGGGAGGTTGAAGTGAGGATAACTTCAGCCCAGGAAATTTGAGAGCTATCTCTAGAAAGCATATAACCTCTATTACGTCATTCCTTTAAAATTTTTAACCATTCTCATTGCTTTTTGGCCTTTAGGCTAACATCGAGTGTAAAATTTCCAACCATTCTCTTCAGTTTTTAAGTTGCCCAGGCTGGTTAGAGTATCTACTCCCAAGTAGCTGGAACTATAGGTATGTATCCACTGAGCCTGGCACCAGTGTCACCTCTTAACACTACTAGTGCTTTCATAAGCTTGACAGTTCCCTATTAAACAAGTTTATCTAAATGGATTTGCAAACAGCTGTATCCAATATTGAAATGTAGCTAATTTCTCTATATATACACATATGAAAGCAGTGCCAAAGGATATGTCCATAACATCACCTTCATATATCCAGAACCAAATGATACCAAAAGACCTAACACCTTTTTTCTTGAGATAATACCTTTATCTAGTCCACCTTAGAGAATCATATACCCTCTTCACATCTTTTTCCTTTTCATGCCTAAATATTACAATTACTCAAAAACACTTTTTGTTTTTGTTATTTGAGCTAAACCTTAGCTTTCTATAAGTAAAACCCATATTGGGAAAGCATATTTCAAGAATAAAGTATTTTTTTAAATGAAAATATATAAACAGTCATCATATTTAAGGAAGCTTTAGAATCCAAAACCTCCCTTCTATTTCAGTATCAACTATGCTTGTTTTGGTTCAAATATAAGTCAAGATCAACGTAAATGTAGTAAACCAAACATTTTCTTTCACTGAAAATATATGGTATGGTGTGTAAATGTACAGTTGAGTGCACTTGTTCACATGTAAAAAAAAATTTTTTTTTAAGAGACAGTCTCATTTTTATCACCCTCGGCAGAGGGCCTTAACATCACAGCTCACAGCAACCTTAGGCAATTCTCTTGCCTCAGCCTCCTAAGTAGCTGGAACTACAGGCGCCAGCCAGCCACAACGCCCTGCTATTTTTTTTTTGTTGCAGTTTGGCCAGGGCCCCCAGGTTCAAACCCGCCACCCTCAGTATATGGGGCTGGCTCCCTACTCACTGAGCCACAGGGTATAAAAAGTCCCATACATAAAAGTATTTTAAGTTACAAACTATTTCCTTTTATCCAAAACCATTCTCATTTGTGAGATTGGGAATTCCTCCTTCTAAAAGTGTGATATTATTAGATCTTCTAAATCTCAGAAAGAGGACAATCACAGCAAAGTCAACATTCCTCCACTAAAAAATGAACATTAAAATCTAATCACACAAAATCACAGACATCTCCAAGTCACACATTCAAACGTGAAGAACAGTTACACACAAAGAGCCAAGACTAGTTTAAAAGGGGAGGGCCAAATTATTATTATTTTAAAATTTGATTACAACCAATTTTGTTGGCATTAAAATTAGAGGTATTAAATTTGAATGTATATATATCAAAAACCAGAAATTAAGTTTGGTAAAATGGGAACAGGAAT
>CAUYPK010160896.1:0-10134 GCA_963574355.1 Loris lydekkerianus | reverse complement strand
GAGGGGTATGAACTATACTGAAATATAACTGACCTCAAAGTATTGGAGGATTCACTTCTTTGTTAGTTTATTCATTTACACTCTGTCTTGTTCCAAAAAGGATTTGAAATACCCTTTGACTATTCCTGTTTCTTAGAGTGTTTATAGATTTTGAGAAAAATAAAGGTGAATTCTCTAGCAAGCAAAGTTCAACCCATATTCTTTCAAGGACATGAAGAATTAAAATATGGACAAATTGGTGGGAATTCAAGGAAGTAAAGGTTAGTTTAGTTTGTGCAAACACCAGCTTGGAAGTGAAGCCTTCAGTCAGTTGGCACCTTCTGGCTTTATGAACTCAACACCAGTTGAATTGTTGCTATTAAAATGATTTAGCAAGCTATTGTCTTTGGTGATAATAAATTAAAAGATCCAAAGACTCTTTCAATCACATGTTTGAAACTGGATTCTTAGGGCTGATAGGGTGTTTCACTGTATATGAGCAAGAGTTAGATCAGAGTGCTGCTGTGATATCACCAGAGTTTCTGACCAAAAAAATAAAAATAAAAAGGTGTCAATTTTCACATTAAATTTAATGCTATATTTCAGTTTTATCCTCAAAATACACCAAAGTTCCTCTTTCTCCCCAGAGTCCCACGCCTTTTAAAGAGGCAACTTTTACTCTACATCTGTATCAAACCATTGGGAACCATATGTCTTCTGTTTCTTTTTTATCTATTGATTCAGGAGTTGTGCTATTATGGCAGTATTGGCATTGATATTCTGAAACTTTACATAGTGTAGGATAAAGCAAAAAGTGTATACATATTGGTGTCATTGAGAGGTGTGATTTTCCAGTTTGGGTGAGAGCAGATAGAGCTGTTAAGATCAATGAAGTAAAATTGCTATAGTTCTGAAAATAAATCTGAAGTAGTAATGTCAATTCACAGTGTGTTCTATGTTTATCCAGCACAGATTTTCTAGTTCTGTCCACTGAAAAGGCTGAGAAACAAGGACCAACTAATAGCCATGAGCATCCCTGGAATCCTAATTGTGTCTCTAAACACTATTCCCCCCAGGAGGAACCAGCCCTCTTGAAAAGAGAGCTGATTCCAGATCCAAGGCAGGAAGTTTATTAAATGAGCATGGAATATCTTTTCTTAGCAGGTAGCAAGGAAGCTTTGAAAAACTACCAGGTTCTGTCCAAAGGATTCAGGTACCAGCTTAAAGAGGATCCAACTAGCAAAAGATGGGCTATTTTAAGCATCAGAAGGATGATAAACAAAATAAATTGAATTGAAACATATCAAGTATATTTAAATACATATTCAGTATGATACCAAAAATCTAAACTTATTAATCATCTTTAAAGAATGCCAGGGAACCAAGTTATTGCACTAAAAATCTGGTCTCAGAGTAATCACAGCCAAGGGAAACTTCTCTTTATAGAATGTTTCCAGGTAATAAATGAATAAGGAGTGATAGAATGGGATATCACCATTTTGCAACCTTCTAATGAATTCATGGCTCTGGACAATGAGCACCAACGAATGACTGCTAACATCACCAGAGACAATGAATCATCATGTACCTCCTAACAGGGATGGAGAATACCACCTAGCAAGTATTCCTGACAAAACAATTGAACATTGCCCAGCCTCTAAATCTAGCCACCAATGTACAGCTTACAATGACAAAGGAACACATCACAGAGACACAACCAGCAAACTCCAAGCTGTAGGAAATTCTAGAACAGCCATAACAACAACAACAACAACAACAAAAAAAAAAAAAAATTTTGAGGCAGGGCCTGTGACAGGGAAAGCTATACAATTGTTTGGCACACAGACTTATTTACTTGAGGTAGGCAGAATCACACTTATTTTCTTAATAATATCACTGTAAATAGACTGGATTGTAGAGCTCTTAGTGTGCTTTGACAACACTTGAAGAACTGACCATTAGCTGTCCAGCAAGCTTTTCTCTTTCCTTCCAGGCTCTTCTGCATCTTAGGAGGTAGGGGACAGTGCATTGGTGACAACCGATGAAAAACAAAGTTGTGCTTGCCAAACCTTTTTCATCTCCTCCCAAAAGCAATAGGGGGAGTTGGCTTATTCTATATCCAAAGTCAATGAATACACAAGTAGGTTATCAAACAGAGAATAAGGGCACATCTCCATTGCAGTAAGAGTGGATGAACTTGGAGCTTAACTGTTCAGTCCCTTTTGCTGACTGGAGGAAGGGATGCTAGCAATTAGGTGCACATCCTTGGTTCATTGAGACAGTGTAATGCATTAGGTCCTTTATTTAGAAAACAATCTCCACATGGGGAGATGGTACTATAAGGGGCAAATCAAAGCAGCAAACAGCTGTCAGTGAGCCTTTCCTCTCGAACTTGAAGGATTAGTCTATTCTAGTCAGCTTTACAGGCCAACCAAACTCTATTGAGAGAGCAGAGGGTAGCAACGGGGACAGAGAAATGAAAAGGCTTCTCTCCACAGCTTGGATCAATTCTGATCTTGGATTCCTGCACGGTTACCTTTGTAGCTAAGGTAGATCTGGGGGAGAGCAGCTTTAAGACTCCATTTTTCAGCCAGTGCTGTAAGATGGCGTAAACAGCTGATCCTTTCGACGTGAGCCATGTGGACCTTTTGTTTTTTTCTGATCACACACTTCATGGTTTAAAGGCATCAGGCATCAGTAGCCTCTCCCTCGGTGCTCAGCCACTTCCAACCGTAAGAAGCCCTTCCTGGAAGGGAAACAGCCGGTCCATCTTTAGCTACTCCAGTGTTGAGAAGATACTTGTCTGCCAAACTTAATGTCTGAACCAGTATGGGAAGATTTTGGATGCACTTGCAAAGTCAGACTTGCTCATGTCCTGACAAGAGCCCCAGGATATCTTGTCAATGAGCTCATCTCCCACTTGTGGTCTGGCAACCTCCCAGGCTTAAATTTATCGTGACAGTTGTAGTATCCACCACGAAGACAGGAGCATTTCTGACCTCCCTGGTCACTTATTGCCACCTCTTCCTTGAAGGGACGACCATTGCAGACCCCAAAGAAAAAATCCATAGAGTTCCAAAAATCATGAGGACATTCCCATCCTCCATCAGACCAACTCAGATCAGGTTGTGTCTGTGAACAAGGTAGGATAGCCCCGCATCGTTTTCTCACTGATAAAATGCTGTGTTTTGAAGCCATTTTTCTCAGTGAGTCTGTACAGTCGGTGGAAGAGAGAAACCATGGTCTAAGTCGACTAAATGGCAGGGGACCCCAGGTCCTTACCATTCCATTTCCAAGACATGGACTTGGCCAGTGTGTATAGCCTGTGCTGCTCTGTGTCAGGACTGAGTCCTTGGGCCACGCAGCCTGAAAGAGACCCTCCCATCAGTGGGTCTGGATGGCAGAAGCACGTGGGGAACCGCTGTCCCAGGTTGGTGCAGCTGCAGCCAGATGGGGAGCTGTGGCACGTAAAGCTCTGGTGCTGGGTCTGTTCTAGGCTCTTCCAGAGCCACCACAAGCCTTCACCGCCCCAGTCCGCCACCGAGAACAGGCCCCAGGGCACGAACACCCTCCGCTTGGCCTCGCGGAGCCAGTGCAGCAGCGGCGGGAGACCAGGCCTTGCCAATCCGGGGTGCACCTGCCCGGACGGACTGCGTGGTGGCAGCGCGGGAGGTGACAGGAGGGCGGGGGTGCCCACAGCCCACAGCGCTCACCGGGAGCCCTGCAACCTTCAAATCGACCGGAAACCGATCCTAATGAATTGGACTGGGTCTTGTTTGGATCCTGAGTCAAGCCAACAAACTGGTTGTGTTCAGTTTTGTTTTAGGGAGAGCAGGACCAGTGTGCGTTCCTGGAAGCAGCTGGCATCTGCTGCAGAAATCACAGAGGAGGTGCGAGCGGGGTGGAGGAGCTAGGGAGGGTGAGGGACAGGTCCCGTGAGGCACCGCGCCACCTTCCCCACCTGTGTGGGACTCGTCTCCATCTCATTTGTTCCCTTGTCTCCAGTCTGCTTCTCTGGGAAGTATTTTGGTCTAAATAAAATCTCAGAATGGGGATCCGGAACGAGATTAGCTATATTAAACCGTGAGCTCCAGTTCAACTAGAGATAAAACAAGAGAGGAAGGAGACATATCTCCAAATTCAATTCTCCTATCTTCAGTTATGTTTTATGGAGAACTTATGTCATTCACAAAAGAGATGTAGTTTCCCCAGGGGAGACAGCAGGTGTACATTTTCTCTCAAGGTTATTTAATTGCTGTCAGGAAGACATATGATTAACAAAATCAAATGGTGGAAATATGAAGTATAGGCAATTTTAAAGTTGTTTATATAGTTGATTACGATATATCATACAATGTGTTTATTTGCCATAAACCTGCCTTTCACAAACTGTTTTCACACCTGTGTGTCTGCACTAAACAATCTACTGCTTAGCTGTGTATAAAGTCCTCTCTGGGAGACTGGCCAGTGGCCAGAGCACAAAGTAGTGTCCGCTGGTGGCCTCTCTGGTCACCTTTTCACACCAGGGGTTTTTAACCACCTCCGTCTGGGGCTGAGGCCTGCTGACCACAGTGTCCCCTGTTTTCAGGAGAGCCCTTTGAGCTCCACGGCAGAAAAACAGTGTGGAAATGATGGATGTTTGGGTTCGTCACTGTCCTTTCCAATTCAGCTACCCGTTGTGAGGCCCACGGTCTGTCATCTGTTGGGTACTGTTTGGTGATAAGGACAGAGCCAAGAGGAAGCATTTGGGACTGGGAGAGCCATTTGGCAGCACACGTTCATGTTTGTCGAATCTTAAAATTTAAAAAGGGACTTGAATTTTTATGGGTTGTTTTTTATTTCACTTTACGTTACTTTTTATTACACATTACCAAATATCGGTGTGGGACAGATTGGAAATTTAAAAAAAGAACTGATTCTTTGTCACGGTTTGAGAAGCGCAGCTTTAGCGTTGGCCTTGGGCATGCTGCATCCCCAGGCTTCCCCTTGGCACGCTGACAGTCCTAAAGGGGCAGCCAGGGGCAAAGACGTGGACCCCAAAGATGGCCATCCCAAAGGGTCACTCAATGGTGAAAGCAAACGTCTAATCTATTGCACATCTATTCGGTTTATGCCAAAGGTAGGCAAAGGAAAAAAAATAGTCCAGCTTACAGTGTGATTTCCAGGCCTTTCAGTATTAGCAGAGGAGGAAGAGAGAGGAAAAGGAGGACATGGATGAAGAGGAAGGAGAGAAGGAGAAGCATTTAAGACTTACGTAGAACTTACTGTGATCCAGGGGCTCTCCTAAATGCTTTACATGTACAAAATGCCACATGGTCTCCCTCTCTTTGAAGTGACACATACTCTAACCTGCACACGCACACAGGGATACATGGCATTGAGCCTGTTTACGGTGATTCCTTGCACAGCCATGAAAATCTGCTGATTGACACCTTATTAGAGTATTTTAAGACATCATGTGAGATATACTAGATATGCCAGTTATACCAGAGACAAACAATAGAAATTTAATACCCAGGACATAAGAGTTTGTGTCTAGATATGGAGAATATCTGGGAATATTAGTACAGAAATAGTATTTGATTTTGGAATATGGAGATAGTTTGACTTATGTATTCATTTTCGTTGCTACATTTGGAAATTCTCAGGCTTGAGACGGAGATAACAGATATTTAAGAAGCAAAGACAGCACAGCAAACCTTCCGTTAATGCCTGGAGACATTATGCAAGAGCAAACCTCTTATCTACTAGTTTACTCGCCCCATATAGACTGTAATTCCAAGAAACAATTCAGATATTTCTGTGCTCCTTGCCCCAAAGTTAGTGTTTAAGAAATAATTGAATTTTATAAAATCTGTATTTAACAATATGACAGGGAGTCTATTAACCCTATTCCTCTAAGAATGAGTCTTCTTAGACACTTTGTAAGAGAGGCTACTTTCTTTTTGTTACATTTCAGATTAATAAGAGGATACAAACGATTAGGTTACAGTGTTTGCCTTTGTTAGGTAAGGTCCCTGCTGTAGTTGTACCCCTCACCGAGGGGGTGTGCCATGTACCCCCACATTATTCTCAGTGGGTGAGAGCTACTTTCTACTCCCGCTCATAATTTCTACAATAGACAGATTAATCTGCTACTGTTCACAGCCAGATTCTTTGTTTGGCTTCAAAATCAAAGTTAATCGCACACAGATTTTCAGTGTATGTTTGTAGGAAGGGATTGAGTAGTTTTTTTCTGGGGAAACACCAATACTGATCAGGTGGGGGGACTAGCTCTCCCCTCACCTTTCTGTGGCATTTATCCTGCCTTGGGTTCTATGAACAAGCTGATACTTGACTCTAGGCATAGTGTATGGTTCAGGGAGGGAGATGCTTTTTTTCAACAGAGTAAAATCTCTTTTTCTTCCCAGAAATTTAAAACATAGCACTAAAAGGGTAATGCTAAATTCCAATCAATTCAAATGCACTGAAAGCTCAGAACATTCCAGAGCCATGATTCCTGCCCTTAGGAACTTTACCCTAATTAAGCATGAACCTCCAAAGCCCTTCTCCACATTAATTCCGCATACCCTTTGAGATGAGGTCATAGTTGTGGGCCTCCTCCTAAAAGTAGAGAATCAGAAAGGAGAGCAGGGCCAAGGCCAAGTGGCTGAGGACACAAGGTAAGCTAGTGAAAAGTCAAGAAGGACATCTGCTATTTACCAGGGTTATTTCCAGGACAGAAAGTCCCAACTCCCTCTTCTCCCTCCCTCACTCCCTTCCTTCTTTCCTGCCTTCCTTCTACCTTTCTTCTTTTCATTCTTCCCTGCCTCAGGTTTATCTATACAAGTAGCACAGGAGGTCACCAGCCCCATGCAGACAACAGCTCTGGGGTCACACCAATCCTTTCACCTCACATTGCCAGACAGAGGCCTCTACTCTGTGGCCTTGGTGGGAGCCTGGATACATTTAGGACCCTGAGCTGAAGCTACAGTCACAGCCTTGGTCTTGATTTGGACCTTGGCCTTGGATTTTAACCAGCAGAGCCTGAATCCCTAGGTAATATAGGCATAAACACATTTCCTGAATTTGGAGTGGGCAATGAAAGCGAGTTGATTGAGTTTCCACTTGACACTCTTTGGAATCTTGGATTTGACCTCCCTGGGCTTTATGAAACCTTTGACAGCCTCAGATCTTATGCTCATGGCCTTAGTGCTATTAGCTTACATCTTCAGGCCCTTCTTGTGCTTCTTGGCAAAGTGTGCATTCCTTAGAAACCCAGGCCCACCTGCATAGGAGATTCACATCTTTGGGACAGGTATTTCTTCAGGCCCTTTCTGTCTCATTTTCAGGCCTTGTGCATAGTGTAGTTCTTAGACTTGGCTGTGTCTATATCATAGCCCAAGGTTCCCAAAGCTACTAAGACCAGAAGAGCAAGCAGGCCCAATTTGGGGTGTGTGTGTATGCATGTGTGTGTTATTTCTTATGTCGCTACACAGCAATCAGTAGCATAGCTCCTACTTTCAAAATTGTTACTTATCTTCCCAACAAGTTGATAAGATAAATATAAAATCTCCATTTCACTGATAAGAAAACCAAAACTGAGGAAGAATAAGTCTCTACCCAAGGTCACTCAGAATCAGACCTCACTGGTCTTTTGCCTTCAAGCCCAGTGCCCTGTTGCCATTGTAGTTGCCCTTCTAGTCTTTTCCTGAATTTTTTTCTTTTGATGTTTCTTAAGTCATCTCAAATTGAACTTATCCAAACCTGAACTCCTGATTATTGTTTCAAGTCTATTCCTTCTTCTATTCTCCAAATAATAAGAAATTTGGGAGTTATCTTTGATACCCTCTCTCTTTCACTTTCCCATATCCAGTCTGTCACCAAGTCATGATAATTTTACTTCCAAACACCCCTCTGCTACTTCTAACTCTGCTGCCTGTTCAAGAACTCCAGACATTTGTTTGTTAAATAATCCTTGAAGTATAATGTGCCCGACTGGAGAATACCTGGAAGACAGAGGAATTGGTAGGTGAGCTAGATTTCCTCTTAAAAATAATGATTTTGAGAGGTTTCTTCAAAAGAAAAGTAAGGAAAGCTAAGCTTATGAATCACTACATTTGCTTTAATATGTTGGGTAGTATTATTACAAGTAGTCACAGTAAAATCTTAAATTTCCGTTTTTAACTTCCCTAAGTGCAACTGAATTTCTTTCTGGAACAAAGCAGTTTAAATTAAACGCATTGTAGTTTAAATAGTTTAATAATTTAAAAAACTATTGCTTTAGATCAATTATTTAGCTTCCCTCTCATGAGCAGACTCTTAAAGATAGGCAAACAGATGTTATTATAATTTACAGATTGAAAACTGAGTTTCTGAGAGGCCAAGTGACTGGCCCATGGTCATAGTCATGGAGCCAAGTCTAGAATCCAGAATCTCATGTCAACAGGAGTGTTTTTTCCCAGTAGTCACTACTAACTTCTCTAATGCACCCTCTCCTTATATTTCACTGCTAAAATAGAGAAATTCCAAAATAGAGGACAATATAAGAAATTAACCAGAAGCCTGTGGTACTCTCACTATGGCTCAGAAACCATAGTTGTCCTTGTTCTTCCTCCTCCTTCTGCTCCTTTCCCCACCTCTCCTGTTGTCCTAGAGACTGTCTGTGTGCTTTTTTAAAAAGTCAGAAACAAAGCTCTTAATAAGAATTTTTTTTTTTTATTGGCAAAATCTTGAGGAGGAAAATAAAGCTAGAATGATATGTTTCTGTAAGGCTCTTCCACACACTGATTTTCTTTGCCCTCCATTCAAATCCTTCATTAAGGATTAATCAATCTTGCTGAATTTTCACTCTTGAAAACACCTTCTGAAATGTTGTTTTCTCTTGTGCTGCTACTTGGAATCAGAAATCATGTATTCTAAAGAAGTTCATAAAGCAATTCAAAAGAATTTTTTCATTTACCGTTTTATATAGATTGGATTGGTCACTACAAAATAGAACCTTGTTTTGTCAGCTCTCTGTTGCTTAGAAAAAGTATTTCTCTCCAAGTTCATGTCATTGAAAAATTTATTTTGCATTTCCTCAAACCGGGTCTAATGGCAAAATGCACTCCTGGATAGGCAAAGAAAGAGCTAGAAAATCCCTCAGAGGTGTGGGTGAAAGGGACTGTGAGGGCAATTCCTGGTCAGCAGAAAAAGGCTCCAATGTTTGCAGAATCCCAGTGTGCATACATGGCTTCTGCTCACTTTCTTTCTAAAACTCACCTGGCTTTGCTCAAGACCCCAAAGGCAGTGAATTCTAGACAGACCCTAATATTTATTCATGCTATTGTCAAGAGCATCTTTGCAGTTCTTGCCAAAGTCTGTCGTTGAATATGTTTATCCAGCTGCATGGCCTAAACATAATACACAGTCATCATTTTACTCAGTCACCTACTCAATATTTTCTTCTATGATTAAATTAACTCATAAATATTACCCAGTTAATGCCAGAAAGCCATGGCTCATCCAGCCAGTTGAATAGTTGTTTGTCCATTATCTAATGTTGCCGGGCACTCAGTCATTTCATTATAGAGCTTGAAATAATGGAAATCATTGCATTTACTTAACATGCACAATAAACAGAGCTGGATTCTACCAAGAGCTCCTTTATTATGGAGTGCAAGGCCATAGAAGAAATTTTGTAAGAAGCACTGAAGAACTGTGGGGGTTGTTTTGGAAATGATTTTGGTGTATATAAGCAAATCTGTTCTGATTGTCTAAAGCCCAAGGACATAAATGCTGGCTGCATTTGCAGCTGGCACCATTCCTTGCTCAACTAATAGGGTTTCATATAAACACAGACATCTCGATCTTGCTTATACCCGATTCACTACCAGACTGTGCTCATGAGCCCCATAGGCGTTTCCATGTACCTAGGCATTTTTGAGACTCCTTTCACTAAATAGCCACACCTAATCTGGTTGGTTAAAGTAGCGCATGGAAGAAAAGGCCTTAACAGTCTTCTCCATAGTATAAAAATTGAAGCTTGGGGTGGCGCCTATGGCTCAAGGAGTAGGGTGCAGCCCCATATACTGAGGGTGGTGTATTCAAACCTGCCCACGGCCAACACTGCAAAAAAAAAAAAAAAAAAAAAAAAAATTGAAGCTTGATGATAAGATATGCCATTGCTACCCT
>CAUYPK010160891.1:0-32926 GCA_963574355.1 Loris lydekkerianus | reverse complement strand
TTGTGTTAAGACATTTATATTCTACATTTAATAAGTTTCACATGTACCCTTGTAAGATGCATGGTAGGTGCACCCATCCCTCCACCCATCCTCCACTCTCCCCTCCCCTCAGCTTGTTCCTTCTTAAAATTAATTATCCATCTGTCAACTGAGGATTTCCTTTGGGCATTGTCTCAATAAACTTTTTATAAAGTACCAATAATTTCACTATTCCTCCACCCAAACTTACCATAAATTTGTTGATTTTATTTTTGTCTGTTTTGTTTTGTTTTACTTTAATTTTTTCAGACTTCATGCTGCTATGATAGGGCCTCTTTTCAAATTGATGTCTCTCTTTTCTTTTTTTTCCTTTTTAGTGCTTCAAACTATATCCTGCCCAGACATGTTATAACAAGTCAGAACAAGTTCATTTCAGTGAAAAAAAAATTTGAAATCCAAACATGCATAGTTTGTTCATGATATGCATTGTCCATGAACTTTCTGAAGACCTTTATATATATATATACACACACACACACACACACACGTGTAACAAAATTTCCAACAATTATCAGACTTAGTGCAGAAAAATCATTCATTTATTAATAAGACAAGGATGCCTCTTGTCATAACTACAATTTAAATGTAGCTTCTGGCTAAAAGTATGGAGAGGAAAAAGGAAGAGATGGGTTAAAATTTCCATGTTCATATTTCAGATTTCTAGTTTCCTGCATGGAAGGGTGTGGAAGAGGGAGAAATCAAGGAGGAAATTTGGTTATAGGAGCGTTCTTCAAAGTATCAGAATATCCTCATTGGAATAGAAAAATACCAAGATGTTCCTTACACCAAGATTGTTTTCTAAAATCTTTCTCAATTCCTTTAGACAAATGACCACTCATTTTTTGTGTGAAGAGTTAAACATATTGGGCGGTGCCTGTGGCTCAAAGAAGTAGGCCGCCAGCCGCATATACTGGAGGTGGAGGGTTCAAACCCAGCCATGGCCAAAAACTGCAAAAAAAAAAAAAAAAAAGAGTTAAACGTATTTACCAGCTTCTAATGCCGAAATATATAGCGAAGAGATACAGGTCCAATAGTTCCCAGACGGCGATGGGGGTTGATAAATACAAATCTAAATGTTCATAAACTCCCTATTCAAATGGCATGTTTTCTGTTTGTAGCAACTCTAATCCTCAGGAATGGGCGGCCACCTTTGGTATTTACACGGTGTCTCCTCTGCTGAGAATAGGAGTCAGAAGCATTATAATCCATGACAGTTATAAACCTGCAACGCATGAGAATGACATTGCAGTCGTGCAACTTGAGAACAGTGTCACTTTTGACAGAAACATCCGCAGGGTGTGTCTCCCCGAGGCTGCCCAGAACATCCCTCCAGGCTCTCCGGCCTTCGTGACGGGATGGGGCGCGCTGGAGTACGGCGGTGAGTGTCGGGGAACATAGGGACTTTAACAGAACACCAACCTCCCTTCATTTGCTGTTAAGGCATTTTTTAACTAGGAAACACGTAGAGGACAGATTCTACAGACAAAACCATCCCATATTTTAGTCACTCTAAGCTCCGGCTAGCCCTGAATTGCCTCAGCAAAGCTAAATAGTGCCCCTAGAAATTACCAGAAATTCTCCATTCCCGTAATGGCTGCTCCCCGGAAGGCTGCGTCACGTGGAACCTCTTAGCCTTAATCATCTGATCTGGAGCTCCAGAAAAGGAAAAATTTCATGTTCAATAGAATTGGTATATGTAAAAACCATTTCTTTGGAACGTTCAGCCCTCACGATCCCAGCATCATGACGACACTTTGAACCACAGCTGATCTCCTGCCCACTGCCCTGGGTCAGAGCTGCCCGCGGTGGGAGCAGCGGAGCTGGCTGCCCACTGCCCTGGGTCAGAGCTGCCCGCGGTGGGAGCAGCGGAGCTGGCTGCCCACTGCCCTGGGTCAGAGCTGCCCGCGGGGGGAGCAGCGGAGCTGGCTGCCCACTGCCCTGGGTCAGAGCTGCCCGCGGTGGGAGCAGCGGAGCTGGCTGCTCACTTCCCTGCGTCAGTGTTGGGGCTGGAGACGCCGGGGCTCTCTTACGGGTGCAGCTCTCAGCATCACAGGCATCTGTGCCTGCGTGGGGGAGATGCTCCAAAGAGAAAGGGACAGATGTGACTTTGAAGGACCTCCCGAATCAAACCCTGCCCTAAAAAACCTTTGTGCTGTTGAGACTAAACGTGAGCTTTGCTGTCTGTAAGTTTCCAAGAAACAGTAAATAAGAGAGTTTCATATTCTTTGTTGTTTCCTTTAAAATGGGAACAAATTGATAAATGGGGAAAAAATGTTTCTTTACAATAAGTGATGCACTAAATAATTCAGCCTATAATTTGTATGTGCTGGTTAGAAAGGGGGTCCAAGAAGTAAGATGGTTGAAATTTACATAAGTAATTTATAGTTTTAGAATTTTCAAACAGAAAGAAGGAAGCTCTTGCCCAGAATCCTAGGAAATCTCCACTGTTAAGTTATAATTACTGACTCCTGAAGTGTTGAGGAGTCTTTTCTCCTTGTTTTTATTATATTTTTGTTTTATCACTCAAGTTAATATGGTATTCAGATATCACATAGCCAAAAATTGAAACATTTTTCTTTGGGTAAAAAACATTTAGAAAGATGTATTCAGTATATCTGATATTGCAATAGAAAACATATTTAATGTAAAAATAAAACCCTTTATATTAACATTGAAATGGAGAAGAGATTTAATTTGAAAAAGAAATAAACTTGAAATAACTGAGTAATATCCCTAAGATGAGAAGTACTATATTAAATATAAGCCCATTATGTTGTCAAAAAAAATTCTCAAATATAGTAATTCTCTAATATAGTAATTGGAAATTTAAAAGAAAGTAATAAGGAAATATGAATTATTTAGTAATTCAGAGATTCTATATGACTCAAACAGCTTTCCTATAAAGAAAAGAAAAATGACTTTAATGGCCCTTAAGATATTAATCACTCTTTAAGGTGCGCTGGGACCAAACAAATCCTGCCTCTATGGCAGCACACTCCATGTGTATACAATCCATGCTTGTACTTGTTTATTGAATGAGTAAGATGAAAATTAAAAGGAGGGTAATGTGAGAGAGCAAATTGGACCAAGAGGAGCATAAAATATCTTCCCAGGAATGGAAGAGCAGCTTCAATAACTTATCTGGGCTTTTACACATGTTGTAGATCATTTCTCTAAGGAATAATACAAAGTATTACTTGTTCTAGAAAATGTTTTATTGTGTTTTCTTTTTTACCCAGAGTAACTTGGAATAATAAATAATATTTATGCCAGTCATGAAAAAATATCATAGTGCCCTTTTGAGAGTGCATCAATATAAAATTAGTTAATTTTTTAGTGTTGGAACCAGAGTGGTTTCTCTTTTGCTGCTCTATTAAAGGTTATTCAATATGAAATCTTCACATCCAAAATCCATCAATGGATAATTCAAATACTACCAGATAATTTTGAGGCAGAAAATTTATTTGTTTTCTCTGAAGATCTAAGGGTCACTGTAACACAAAGCTAAGAAAAAAATTAATGTGACAGAGTTATGCTTCTTTCTCTCTTATGGGGATTTTTTCTGGAGAGAAATCCCATGTACATCTTTGAGAGCTTTTTCTATTTTACTGAATAGGAATTAATGTTTAGAGTACATTTATTTGTTTTCAAGTTCATCATAAAATTATTAATATACATATTCCAAAGGCCATTTTTTTTTCTGCTTTTATACTAAACAGGCAACACAGTTATAGATCTAAGGCAAGGACAGGTCAGAATAATAAGTAATAACATGTGCAATGCACCATCTGGCTATGATGGAGCCATCCTGTCTGGAATGCTGTGCGCTGGGACACCGCAAGGCGGAGTGGACGCATGCCAGGTAAGCGCATGACAGTCTCGTCCTCCAAAGCTCAGAAGTACCTGATAGCATGCAATACCTTGGTTGGTATAAAAGTAACAGTTACAGTACACAGCCCTAATCCCCTAAAAATGTATGATCTAGATTTTAGAAACACAATTCATTTAGAAGTCAATCTATCACAAAAACACTAATTCTGAGAAGTCAGATCACAGAGTTTGCTCTGTGCAAAGCTCAAGAGTCAGAAAGACCTGGTTTGAAGTATTTAACCTCCATAATAATAATAGTACCTAACTTTTCAGGTACTACAGATTAAATGAAAATATGTCAGGCACATACTAAGCAACACAGATTTCTATTTTACCATTGTTGTTAATATGGACCATGGTTACTAGAATTAATAACATAAATCTCCATGTTTTAACTGCTATGGAAGATTAAATAAAAAGAAAACATTTGAGTCATAGACAATCAGTGAATTTTAAGGTAAATAATAATTGGAACACCTTAAAGATATAAAATTTATACAAAAAGATTAGTTATTTGAGTCCCAATAGCACTCACAATAGGGAAACAGCATGAAAAGAAAATAAATAACTAGTAAGATTTAATCAGGGATTTTTTTTTTAATTAGAGATACAGTCTCACTTTGTCACCTCAGTAGAGTGCTGTGGCGTCACAGCTCACAGCAACCTTCAACTCCTGGGCTTAGGCGAATATATCTTGCCTAAGAGACAAAAGCAAACAACTATGAAAGTCTCAATTCAAAGTAGTTAAAATGAAATTTAAATATTAACATTTTAAGTTAAATTATCTAAACTTAATTGATGTGGTTATATCTTATGGCATGATAAATTTTTTATTGATTTCAATAGATTTAGTGGGGTACAAGTTGAATTCCCCTACATACATATATATATATCATATAGTGGGGAATCTGGGCATTTGATGTACACATCACCCTAATTGCAACACAGGTAATTTCTCATTCCTCATCCCTGTCCATCTCCCCTTTAAGTCCTCAGTGATCATTCTACCATACTGTGTGCCATGGTTTAGCTGCCACTTTTAAGGGAGAAGGTGGCATTTGCTTTTATGTTCCAGAGTCACTTGATTTAGGACAATCACTTCAAGTTCTAGCCAATGCTACCAAAAAACATTATTTCATTTCTTTCTTATCACTGAGTAGTACCCCATGGTAGATGTATACCATGCTTTATTTATCCACTCATCAGCTGATGTGCACTTAACTTTGCAATTGTGAATTGTGCTGGGATAATGTTTATACAAGTGTGGGTATGTTTCAGATATGATGATTTCTCTTCCTCTGGGTAGATACCTAATAGTAGGATTGGAGGACAGAATGGTAGATAAACTTTTAGTTCTTTGATAAATCTTCCTACTGATCTCTGACAGTGTCTAAGTATACCCTTTTCACTGCATCTGTGGTAACATTATTTTTTTTTTTACTTTTTAATAATGACTGTTCTAACTGGAATAGGGTAGTATCTCACTGTGGTTTTAATTTGCATTTTTCTGATGACTGGTGATGTTGAGCAGTTTTTTCTACACATTTCATAGCCATTCCACACATTTCTTCTTTTGAAATGCCTGTTCATGTTATTTGCCTGCTTTTTAATGGGGCTATTTGTTTTCTTCTTGCTGTGTAGAGTTCCTTGTAGATTCTGGATATTCGTCCTTTATAGGACATGTAATCTGCAAATATGTATTTTCTCTCATTCTGTAGGCTTTCTGTTTATGCTCTTGATTATTTCTTTTGCTGTACAAAAACATTTTAGTTAATTACCTCTCATTTATCTATTTTTGTTTTACAATGTTTGCCTTGGGGTCTTTGTCAGAAATTCTTTGCCTAGGCCGATGTCCAGAAGAGGTTTTCCTAGGTTTTCTTCTAAGATTTTTTTTTGTTTCAGGTCTTACACTTAAGTCTTCAATCTATCTTGAGTATATTTTTGTGTATGGTGAGAGATAGGGATCCAGTTTCATTCTTCTGCATGTGGCTACCCAATTTTCCTAGCACCATTTATTGCAGAGTGTGCCCTTTCCCCAGTATGTTTTTGTCTGCTTTATTGAAGATCAGTTGGTTGTAGATATATGGTTTTATTTTGGGGTTCTCTATTCCGTTCCATGATCTATGTGTCTATTTTAATGCCAATATCATGCTGTTGGGTTTCTGTAGTCTTGTAATATAATTTGAAGTTAGGTAATGTGAGGCCTCCAATTTTGTTATTTTTGCTTAAGATTGCTTTGGCTATTCAAGCTCTTTTTGGTTTCATATGAATTTTAGAATTTTTTTATAATTCTGTGAAAAATTATGTTGGTATTTTGATAAGAACTGAATTGTGTCTATAGATTGCTTTGGGTGGTATGATAATTTTAGCAATACTGATTCTTCCATTTCATGAGAATAGACTATTATTTCATTGTCGGTGCAATCAGTGGTTTCTTTCATCAATGATTTGTGGCTGTCCCTGCAAAGCTCTTTCACTTTCTTGGTTAAATTTATTCCTAGGTATTTTTTTTCTGGCTATTATAAATGAGATTGCATTTTCAATTTGGTTCTTAGGTTGGTCATGGATGGTGTATAGAAATGCTATTAATTTTTTATATCGATTTTATAACCTGAAGCTTTGCTGAATTCGTTTACCACATCTAGGAAGAGTCCTTAGGGTTTTCTGTGTTTTAGATTGTGTCATCAATAAACAATGATAATTTAACTTTTACTTTTCCAGTTTGAATGTTCTTCACTTCTTTTTCTTGCCTGATTGCTCTAGCTAGGACTTTCAGTGCTGTGTTGCACAGAAGTAGTAAAATTGGATGTTTTTGTCTTGTTCTACTTCTTAGGGGGAATTCCTCAACATTTCCTCATCCAATATGACACTGGCTGTGGTTTTGTCATATATAATTTTTTTTTTTGAGATATATTCCTCCTATGTTCAATTTTTGAGCGTTTTTATTATAAGAGGATCCTCGATTTTATCAAATGCTTTTTCTCCATCTACTGACATGATCACATGGCTTTTGCTTTTAATTCTGTTTGTGTGGAGAATCATTGACTTGTGCATACTAAACCATCCTTGTATTCCTGGAATGAAATCCCTTTGATCATGGTGAATCATTCATTTCATGTGCTGTGGGATTCGGTTTGCTATTATTTTCTTGAGGATTTTTACATCTCTGTTCATCAGAGACATTGGTCTGTAGTTCCCTTCTTTATGCTGCATCCGTTCTGGCTTCACAGAGTGAGTTGGGGAGGAGTCCCCCTTTCTCAGTCTGCTGGAACAGTTTCAGTGGGATTGGCACCAGTTCTTTGTATATTCCATAGAATTCGTCTGTGAATTCATCTGATCCCCAGCTTGTTTTGTTAGGAGATTTTTTTATTACTGATTAAATCTTGCTACTCATAATCAGTCTATTCGGGAGTTCTCTTTCTTCCTAGTTCAGTTCTGGAGGTTGTATATTTTCAGGAATTCATCCATTTCCTGTGGGTTTTCTAGTTTGTCAGCATATAGATGTTCATAACAGTCTCTGATGATCTTTTGCCTTTCTGTGGTGTTAGTTGTAATGTCTCTGTTTTCATTTCTGATTGTGTTTACATGGATCTTTTCCCTTCTTGGTTAGTTCAGCTAGTGGTTTATCAATTTTATCTTTTCAAATAAACAACTTTTTGTTTTGTTGATCCTTTATAAATTTTTTGGCTTGTATTTCATTTAGTCTTGCTCTATCTTTATTTCTTCTGCTAACTTTGAGTTTGGGTTTTTCCCGTTTTTCTACTTCCTTGGGGTGTGATGTTAAGTTACTAATTTGTGATCTTTCTCTTTTCCATGTAGACATTTAGCACTATAAATTTCCTCTTAGCTTATCGGACAAACTTTGCTTTAAAAAAATAAAGAAACTTCTTAGCAGTGCTTTTGCTATATCCCACAGGTTTAAGTATGCTGTATTTTCATTCATTTTTTTAAAAAACTAATTTTCTGTTTTTTATTATTGTTTCAGGTTAATTTGAGGGTACAACAAATTAGGTCACAATGTTTTCATCTGTTAGGTGGAGTCCCTCTTATAATTGTGTCCCACCCCCAACAGGTGTGCCATATACCTTAACATTGCCCATTATGTGGGAGCACACCTATCCCCCTCCCTTCCCCCCTCCTTTCCCCCACAAAATTAATTTTCATCTTTATTTCTTCATTGACCCAGTGAGCATTTTGGAGCATGTTGTTTAATGCCATGTGTTTGTATGGCTCCTGAAATTTCTTTTCATATTGATTTCTAGATTTATTCCTCTGTATTCTAAAAAGATATGTATGATTTCAATATTTTAAAATTTGTTATGACTTGTTTTTGCCCTAAAATTGTGGCCTATCTTGGAGAATGTTCCATATACTCTTGAAACTAATGTATATTCTGTAGGTGCTGGTGAAACATTCTATACATGTCTGTTAAGTCCATTGGCTCTAAGGTCCATTTCAAGTGTAGTGTGTTTCTGTTAGTTTTGTCTCGATGATCTATCTAGTGCTATGAGTCAGGGGTCGATATTCCCATTAATATCGTGTTGGTGTCCAGCTCTTTCTTCACATATAGTAATATTCGCTTTGTGAATCTGGGTATTCCAATTTATATTTATTTATATTTAGGAACATTATAACCTCTTGCTGAATTGACTTTTTTATGGTTTTTGATTTAAAATCTGTTTTATCGAATGTAAGTATAGTATTTGTGGTTTCTTTTGCATAGAAAATATTTTTCTACCCTTTATTTTCAGTCTATATGTGTCTTTATAGGAAAGGTGGGTTTCTTGTAAACAGCATATAGTTAGATCATATTTTTTTTTGAATTTTTTTATTCATAGTGCCAGTCTATACGTCTTGAGTGGAACATTTAATCCATTTATATTCAAGGTTAATATTGATATGTGAGGCTTTGTTCTTATCATATTTTTAATTGATTTCTAATTTTGTAACTTCTTTGTTTCTTTTTCTGTCTTTCTGTCTTTGCTGAACTTCTATTGTGTTGCTATTTTATTCCTTTCTCTTTCTCTTTGTGTGATTGTTTTATTAGATCGCTGAGTTTTATATTTTCATTGTTTTTGTGGCAATGAATACTGGCCTTTAATTTCTATGTTTAAGACATCTTTGAGCCAGCCTGGTGGTGACATATTCTTCCAGCATTTGCTTATCTAGGAATAACTATTTTTCCTTCACTCATGAAGCTTTTTCTGACAGGGCATAAAATTCTTGCCAGCAATTTTTTTTCTTTCACCACATTGAAAATGCCAAACTGTTTTTTTATGGCCTGTAAGGTTTCTTTGAAAAGTTCACTGTCAGTCTGATGGTATTTCCCTTATAGGTAACTAGACTCTTTTTTCTCTTACCAATTTTAAAATGTATTATTTCACTTTGAGTTTACTCATTCTGATTAAATACGCCAAGATGAAATCCTTTTTGTAATGTATTTGCATGGAGATCATTGGGCCTCCTGTATGTGTATGTCTAACTCTCTTTAATAATGGGAAATTATTATCAGTTATCTCCTTAAATAGGTTTCCTAAATTTTTAAATCTCTCTTCCCCCTGGGGAATATTAACAATTCATAAGTTTGTTCACTTTATTCACTTTTTTTTTTTTTATTTTTGTATCTTTTTGTCTTAGATTCTTTTCTTCTGCTTGGTCTAGTCTGTTTTTGAAGCTTCAAATGTGTTTTGTATTTCCTTCAATTAATTTTTCAGCTTCAGAATTTCTATTTGCTTTTTTAAATGATATCCATCTCCCTGGTAAATTTTTCATTCACATTCTAAATTGATTTTCTGATTTCTTTGGTTTTCAGACTTCTGTTCCATCTCACAGAGCTTCTTTAGGATTAAAACTTGTATTTTTTTATCTGGTATTATGAGGAATTCTTTTTTATTATAATCCATTATTGGACAATTGGTGTACCCTTGGGTGGAATCATATTTTCTTACTTTTTTATGTTTCCTGTGTGCTTCCATTGATATCTGTGCATCTGATGTAGCAATTGCTTTTTTCAGTTTATTGAAATTACTTTCAAAGGGGAGAATTTTTCCTAAAGATGTATATATGTTTTCAGTTTAGTAGGTTTGATTCTGAGTGCCTGCAGCAGTATGTAGCCTAGTAGTTTAGTAATTTTGATTCTGGGTGCCTACAGTAATATGATCTTTGTATAATTTCTTAGACAGTATTTAGGTCAATGATTGTGATTTCTTTTTCTCAGGGAACAGTTATTAGTTGAAGCCGTGATGAAGTGTTGCCAGAGACTTGAATGGCTGCCACACCAGTCTTTGGCACCTAAAGTGGAAGCAGCGGGCTGAGTGGGCCTGACTTTAGGCCCCAGAGCAGCCTAGGCTGGTGATATTACTGTGTCCTGAGGGCCAATCCTTGGGCCTTCAGGTGGCCTACTCAGAAACTAGTAGTGGGAGCAGAAGGCCAGGTGTGTATGTGGGTCCTTAGGACCCTGTGTGATATGGGAGGTGGCAGTTTTGGTGGTGTAGCCACCTAGTAGGACTCAAGTGGTCCATGTTGATGTTGCTGGTAGCTGCAATGGGTTAGGCAAGCTGCTTCCAAGTCCTACATCCCCCTGTGATGGGATGAAGAGTGTTGTCCTAGGTATGCATAGGCAAGCTTGGCCTCCCCTGTCCCTGGTGGGTGGTGACTGCAAGGTTCACATCACCTTGAATTTGGCCTGAGGGTGGGGACAACCAGCTTTGGTCTTGCCATCAAACAGGGCTAGGCTCCTATCAGGCAAGTGGCATGGGCAAGAAATTTTGGGGGTGTCATGTTCATGTGTCTCAGTCTCACAGAAATCCAGAACAAAGAGGTGGGAACTGTCCTAAGCATGTGTAGGAGAGCTTGAGCTCCCCTGTCCCTCAGCTGGTGGGACTGCAGCTGGGTCAGTCCAAACACATCTCAAAGGTGAAGAACTTCCCAGCTTTAAACTCTCAAAATAGTTCCCTGGGCCTGTGTCCAGAGAAGGTGGGATCTTTCTGTGCTGTCAGGAGACTGTGGAGTGCGGTTTGCTCAAGACTCATTCCAAAAACAGCCAATTGCAGAATAGTGTACCCCATCCCAGATGTTGGCAACCTGGTTTCCTCGCCCCTCCCCAGCAAGGCCAGGCCTGGGGCCACATCAGCCCAAACTCAGCCTGAAAATGCTATGGGTCCACCCAGGCAGCAGTGTGAGCAAGAAACTGTGGTCAATGCCTATATTCACACCTCAGTCTCACCTTCACTCACAGCAGACCTTCCCTAGGGTGTGGGCCTCTGGGCACCTCTTCCCCCTCAGAGCCCTTTATGGGCCTACGCCCAGGCCCTCAGAGTGGAACCTGCTCAAGCTGCTCCAGGCTCAGCTGCTTGTGGTGTTCCATGTGGGTCCCTTTTGGGAGCAACCTTTTTGTGAAATCTCCAAGCAACTGCCTATATCATGCTATGGGTCAGGGAGTGCTCTTGTAGCCAAAACTGTAAATGTTCCTCTCAGAGAGTAGAGCCCTAGGGGCTTTTCTCCTGCTGTTTCCCTGCATCCAGGTCTTGGATAGCTAAGACCTCTCCAAACTCCTTCATTCACCAGATGTTTCCTTAGCATTTCCAAAGGCTAGAAGCTTGGGCTGCAGTAGTGTCCAGCACAGGTGTGCCCCTTTTCCTCTTGGGCTTTACTGTACACTTGGGAAAACAGACCTTGAATAAGGATCACAAATGCAGTGAGAGCTGTAGAGACAGCAGCTGCTGTGCTGGGGACAGGGAACAGCAGGAGCAAGTTCAAACAGGTACACAAGTGTGTGTTTATAGTCACAAGTCTCACTCACCTTCCAGTCCTTAGCATCCTCCATGGTGTGTGATATATAGTGTACCATCCGAAAGTATTCTTTTCGTGAATAATTGAAAGTAAAGGTAACATGTGCAGTAAGCAAAACATACCTAGGGGACCCTTAATAACCAATCATAACAATAAACCAACCAACCTAGAACTATGCATACATGAAGTAGTCGAGTTGGGAAAGAAGCAATGACAAAGACACACACGGGATGAAGGTGTTCTCAAAAAGACACTAATCACATCCAAAGGTGAAACAGGAGAGAGTGGGGAGGACAGGCAGGTCACAGACAGCTTCCTGCAGGTGGTGAGCCGGGTGGGGGGAGGCAGTGGGGCAGTGACAAAGGAGGTCTGGGAGTGCCCATCTCAGCTTCTCCTCAGATGTGCTGAAGGGACAACTCATATCCTCACAGGATCTTGGTAATTTTTGCATTCCTTGGTATAATATTTCAAAAGGAAATAGGCTGACTTTATTAATATAATGGATGTGACTTCTTCCTCAACTGTCATAAAAAAAAAAAAAAGCTTAATATTTTGGGCTTGTCTTTGCATTTAAGTAATTAATCACTGTTTCCTGCAGGGTGACTCTGGTGGCCCACTAGTCCAAGAAGACTCACGGAGGCTTTGGTTCCTGGTGGGGATAGTGAGCTGGGGAGACAGGTGTGCCCTGCCAGATAAGCCCGGAGTGTACACCCGAGTGACAGCCTACCGCGATTGGATCACCCAACAAACCGGGGTCTAGTGCAAAGAGTCATCTCTGTTGCCACATGTATAGAGTGTCCCTGTCTACACTTCAAAACTATTTTTCAGCTGAAAAAGAAACTACAAATATTTTATTTAAACATCATGTTATATAAATATGGTTTAATAAGCGCTAATCTTTCTTTATTACTATAGGTTTTTGTTTTCTCAAGTAAACTATATGAATATTGCACATTGTTGTGACTGTGTGACAGAAGAAACATATTAAACAAATCATAAAATTAACAATTTCATTACAATCATGGTAAGTGCTGGTAGGAAGGAAAACAAGCACAATAAGAGTGTGTAATGGAGGATCCTGGACAAGTCTGAAGGTCAAAGGGGCCTTTTCTCAGGGAGCTGACAAGTGAGCAAAGTGCAGGAACCTGGGAAGAAAGAAGTGCTGCAACAACATTCAAGTCAGAAAGAATAGTGTGAGGCAAGAAAAACACGATTAATTTAAAATTTCTGTTTACTCAATATTTTATAAGTAGTGAGTCCTAAAATTAAAAGTGTGAAACCATTGCATAGTCTGTATCAACCTTAATTATGCTATAAGAACATGCTTCCATACAAACTAACTGATGAATTTCAGGTACTTAAAATGAGAGTTTAAATAGTTTACTTTTCTGAGACCAAGAGAATTATAAATAATTTTTTTAACTTTTATTAAAAACACCCTTTACCTACATAAAGGAGAGACTGTATCTAGTCCATACAGAAGCCACACAACCTACTTAGGTATCTTACAACTACATAAAGACGTTTTACGACAAATAATATTAATTTTAACAACTAAAGATTAGGTAAGAATTCCCCACTATGTCTCTCTCCAGGGAGAGAGAAAAATATCTTTATTTCCCCTTAACTCCCAGCCGATCACACTCCATTTCCTCCTCTCTTTTGCTCTCTAAAAACAGTGCAATTGCTACTTCGCTCTTAGTAGAATGAGATCGATCTAATTAAAAAATAACTTTGTTAGTAAGCATCAAGAAGGGGGGGAAATGGGTGCCCAGATGCGCCCGCCTGGGATAGAAAAAAAAAAAAAAAAAGAATTCCCCACTATGGACTTCCCACCACTGCCAGTTATTTTTGAGAATGAAAGGATCCTTAGCTGCTAAATCCAAGTAATAAATGAAAGAGGAAAAGAAGAAAGATTTGATTCGACAGAGAAAAGTTAAATGGGTTAATACCAATAAAACTATCTTAAAAAAAGAAGGAACTTTCTCTCTTTTACACACACACCACCAAATAATATAAATAAAATCCATAAAGCTATTCAGGCACAGCGCTCCGCACAGTGAGTTCCCACATGCTCAGGGCCCCTAACGACTGGCTGCACCCACCTGCACCTCCGCCTAAACTCTGCAACTGGGGCTGGCACAGCTTCGTGCACCATGAGGGAAATTTCTTGCACTTCCTAATGTAAAATTATGAAAATGCCTACATTAAAGCTATTTCTTTCACTGGAAAAACAAGTTGAAAATGTAACCAACTCTTGGTGAAATATACAAATAAACCTTTGCTACACTTTATGT
Source organism: Loris lydekkerianus (assembly GCA_963574355.1). NCBI lineage: Eukaryota > Metazoa > Chordata > Mammalia > Primates > Lorisidae > Loris > Loris lydekkerianus. Next base: position 18,929 of record CAUYPK010160891.1, on the reverse strand, counting down.
CAAATAAACTTTTAAAATTGTTTCCCAGCCCAATTATTTATGAAATGTATGATATCTGAAGGACAATCCAAAACAACTTATTTAATTGGCTCTGCAGTGAGAGAATTGCCCACTGGACTCCAGCCTTGGAGCTTCCTGCTCCACGTGATCAGGCCCCAAACTGCTGCAGGTGGGCCTAGCACTCCTGCGACACCTGTGAGGACAGGGCCAAGCCAGCATCTGAGTGAGATTTGTGCTGGGTGGGTATGTGCATGTGTGTGCATGTATATGTGCATGTGGTGTGTGTATGCACATGTGTTTGGGTGTGCATGTGTGGGCACAGTGTGTGTGTGCATGTGTGTGCATGTGTGCATGCACATGTATGCACAAGCCCCCTTATGATACATTGAAAGCTATAGAAAAGGTTATTTATTTAGCAGAAACTAGAGAAAAAAAGTTGTTTATTTAAAACATTAAAAAGTTACTTAATAAATAAAATATGCATATTTTATGAAAATGTATTTGAAAACTAAAGGAACACTCATTTTAAGAGCCTTTTTTTAAAATGTACTGATGGGTTCCATTTTCCTGATGCCTAAGTGACTTCATGAAAGTAATCTTGAATAATTATGGAGGAGTGTGATTTATAAATGCTTTTGGTCCTTAAAAAATAATTCTGGTAACTCAGGAATAAAGTTTTTGGCACCTTTATTCAGTTGTAGAGTTATGAAGAATAGGGAAAATCATATTTAGCATATATACTTACCAACTTTTCAAAAAAGGAAACATTAAAAGTGTCAAACAAAGTGGCTATTTGATATTAAACTTGAATCCTCCAGAGTTTAAAATAGTAAACAGAAATAATGAAAAAAGAATTATTGAAGAAAGTTTAGAGAAAACAGTTGACTACTTACTGCACTAATTGTAAGTCTTAATTGCAGAGTGTAAATAATTCATTTTACAAGTGTCCTAAACTCTACCATGTCTGGCCCTCTAATGGGCACTAATGAAACAAGGACAGATAAGACAGCAGGTGCTCTTGGACTCCCAGGAAAAGCGGTGCTGGCAAACGTATTGTGAAACAGAATACAGACAAAATGATGAGTGCAGCATTACTACAGGGCAACAAAAGAAGTAAGGGAGGAAATACGTTTGTTTTATGATGAATTCAAAAGGGAGTTTTCCAGGAACTCATTTTGCTGTGAACTCTGGGACCCTGAACCCTGGACCACTCTGTGGTCACCGGCAAGGGCAAGAGATCTTCTCAGATAGTGAATCTCAGTCTTCCACAGGTTCTCACTTCACAACACACTTGCTTTTTCTCCAATTGACTAAATATAAAATGGTTCAAGAAAATCCAAAAAAGTTTTTTTCTTTTAAACTTATTATATGTGTACATAATTCAATCATCCAAACCCAATCCTTTTTATTTGTAAATAATCAGTTTGATTTAATCTCCTATGGGGAAACAGGTAGGTCATTTCCCCTCATATTTCTTGTGGTTACTTTTCTTTTCTCTTTAGAGAGAGAGTCTCTCTATTTTTCACAGGTGGAAGTGACGTAGGTACTCACCAGTTTGAACACAGCACATCACAGGCTCAGACTCCAAACCCATGCAATCCTCCTGCCCCAGCCTCCCAAGTAGCTGGGACTACAGCATGAGCTGGGGCATTGGGATGGGTGGTTCATATCTATAAGAAACAGCTGTCTTTTGAAGTAAGAAGTTCTTAGCATGAGATGGGTTTTTTTTATATATAGGATATTTTTAAACAGAAGCTGGATATTCATCTGCAGAAAAGTTTTGGAAGATTTCTGCAATGTGTTGAGCTTAAAATCAGATAATTTTCAAGGTCCCATCCCAATCTGAAATGCTACCCATAATATATAAGCAAATAGTTTCAAGGAGCATAAGATCTCTGAGAAAAAGGAATTGTTACAGCCCAGCCAGTTTCACTGCCCAATGCTCCAGAGGAAGCCAGTACACTGATGTGGCAGTTGTGACAGCGGAGAAAGAGTTAATGTTGCATGCACCAGGCAAAAAAAACTTGAAAGAAAGGATTTTTAAAGATAGTTTGGCAGGCAAAAGGCTGGGCAATTGGGTCTGCTAATTTTCTGGGTTCAGGATGGAAACACAGAGGTATAGAAACTCTTATCTGCTAAGTCTGTTATAAAAATAACAAAATTTTGGGATAAGATAAAAATGATTTTACAACAGAAACTAAAGGATGAAACTGGGCCTTTATGTACAGATCCTTCCTCATTTAAATTTCCAGGTCAGCCTTCTTATGTATGGTAGACAATAGTTTTCATCTTTTGGCTTAAACATGCTGTTTCATTATGCAAATGAAAACAACATTCCTCTCTTTAAATATCATTTCATACATAATGATAGTTACTTTTAGTTACCATTAAAGTAATCAAGGGTCAAAAAAACATTTCTTTGCTAAACAAGGGAGACTTGGACTCTTACAGCTTATTCTGTGGGTGTCTCAGGAATCTATACTCCTAAATTCCAAAATTGTCAGAGTCCCTTCAACATCAAACTTGCTTCTTTATCCACCCTGAATGCCTCTTTCACTCTCATGAACAGTATAAGTCTTTCTTTTATTATTATTTTTTATTAAATCATAACTTTGTACATTGATGCATTTATGAGGTTCAGGGTACTGCTTCAATATGCAATGTGAAATGCTTAACACATCCATCACAATTATACTTGTTTCTTAATAGTTTTGAAATGTACCATTGCATCAGGCACATTAGGTGAGGTTCCCCCAAATACTCTCCTTCCTCCCATAGCCTCCCTCCCCTCCCCTCTCTGTCCTCTTCCCTTCTACTTTCTGGACTATAGTTATGTTTTGCTATCATATGAGTGTGTGATTATATATTGATTTCATAGTAGTATTGAGTACTTTGGATACTTTTTCCCCATTCTTGAGATACTTTACTAAGAAGAATATGTTCCACCTCCATCCAGGTAAACAAAAGATGTGAAGTCTTCATCTTTTTATGGCTGCATAGTATTCCATGGTGTGCATATACCACAATTTGTTAATCCATTCATGGGTTGATGGGCACTTGGGCTGTTTCCATGTCTTGGTGATTATGAATTGGACTGCAGTAAACATTCTAGTGCAATGTCTTTGTTGTAAAATAATTTTTGATCATCTGGGTATATACCTAGTAGAGGAATTGCAGGATCAAACAGTAGATCTACTTTTAGTTCTTTGAGTGTTCTCCAAACTTCTTTCCAAAAAAGGTCATATTAGCTTGCATTCCCACCAGCAGTGTAGAAGAGTTCCCTTCTCTCTGCATCCATGCCAACATCTGTAGTTTGGGGATTTTGTGATGTGGGCTAATCTTACTGGAGTTAGATGACATCTCAAAGTGGTTTTGATTTGCTTTTCTCTGATGATTAAGGATTATGAGCATTTTTTCATGGGTTTATAGGCCATGCACCTGTCTTCATCAGAGAAGTTTCTGTTCAAGTCTCTTGCCCACATAGAAGTGGGATTATTTATTCTTTTCGTATTGATTAGTTTGAGTTCTCTGTAGATTCTAGTTATCAGACCTTTATTGGAAGCATAACCTGCAAAAATCTTCTCCCATTCTGAAAGTTGTCTGTTTGCTTTACTTACTGTGCTCTTGGCTGTGCAACAGCTTTTTAATTTGATCAGATCCCAGTAACGGATTTTTGGTGTTCCTTCAATTGTGACTCTCAGCCATGTAACAGTATATAAAAAACAGTCTAAAAAAGGCAGGGACACCTGTACCCCACCCCCAGCAGCATCCACAGATGAACTGAGCTGGCTGTCAGCTCCCTGCCATAACAAATTTGACCTCAAGCAGAAAAATGTTACCACCCCTATAGGAAGGACTAAGCACACTAAAAGATTTAGGGGAGAAAAAACATCCTGGCAAGGGATCATTTGTACAGAACATCAGAGGATCAAAAAGCAAACTGTGGGTCTGCAGGGCAGGATAAGAAGCCTCAAAGTTGTTGACATGTGACTCCATGTTCCTTAGATACTCTCCAAGAACCCTCCTTCCCACACGGCTTACCATGTATGTGTGATGACCTTAAAAGAACAGAGAAAATACAAGCAGATCTCTAATTTTCAGGGAATTTGCTTCCAAAGCTACATTTTTAGAAATCCACCTGTTTGGAATAAAAAAACATGAATCACATGTGTTCAGTACTTTGAACTGAACTTTGAATTTCAGTAAATTGAAACTAGTGGATTAACTACATGCTCACTTGAGAAAAAAAACTCAATTAAATTCAAGAAGTGAGAAGAGGAGAGGGGGTTTGGCAAGTTCCCCCCCCATAGGAACAATGCACAGTGTATGGCACACCCCCTGGGTGAAGGGTGCAAATACAACTGAGACTTAACTTTACAAATGCAAACAATGTAACCTGATCGTTTGTGTCCTCATATTAATCTGAAAATAAAAAGAAAGAAATCCACCTGTTAAAAACATGAACTCAAATGCAAAGAGACACAGCACTATATCTCCAGTATTCCTGCAAACTTTGAGAACATTACATAGAATCTCAGGAAAACAAACACTAGAGGGGTGTTCTAGTTTTTGATTTTTTTTCCAGTGGTTTTCTTTATTACAATGTTACCTCTGGATGCTACTTCTGTTTTGCTTGGCTCTCAACCATAGAAAAGGAATGAATACAGAATGGGTTCAGAAGCCTTCTAACATTCCCTTTCACACCTTTCTTTTGGAGCCAAGGGAATTAGAAATTTCATTCCCCAACAGTCTCTTGCCTGTGACTTAGAGGTTAGCAGCCACACTATGCACTTTTAGGGGCAACTGGACATCCAAATTATTAGTCTTCATTATCATGATTATAGAAAAAAAACAGGCTAGAGGTCCACTTAAACTCTCATGGCAAGAGGCAATCTTTATTTCTTCCACCAAAGCTTATATAGGCACATAACTTAATCAATAAACACATGACTTAAATCTTGGCCCCAGGCCTTTTACTGCCTTGTACATAGAGCCTACGAACAAATCAGATTAACTGATAATCATTTTATCAACTTTATCTAAAGCTATCCTTATGGGCTAAGGTTTAACTGGTTTAACTGATAACTACTTCACTAAAGTTATTCTTATGGTAAGTAATCAAAAACAAAACCACAAAACAAGATTCTGGGGAATTAAGCTGTTTGAATGCTTGACCATCTGGAGGCTATTAATCATCTTTAGGGAGTAGTCTGGAAAATCCTGAGATATACAGGTGACTGCTTGCAGCCCTGCCTCCACATAGCTCTGCCCTAAATCACTTTTACATGATTAGGTTCTAATCCACATATGAAGTTCTTTATCCAGAAATTTTTCCTTTCTAACTCACAAAAGACTTTAAACTTGCCTTCACAAAATGGAACCATTTAAAGGTTTACTTATAGGTGTTTCGCCTATAATTCCTCCATTTTTTTTAATCATGACTTTGAGCGTTTATATCACTCATTATTAATGCAAAAATTGCAGCATGTCAATCCTTTTCTTTCTTTGCTTGATTAACTTTATTACCTATAATATATAAAATTAAACATAAAATTAACAACAATGCAAATGAACCAACAGAATTTCCAATAAGCCCCTTAATTTTGGGTAATGAGTTTAACTGTTCAATACCATTAGCAATGCCTTGTAAGATTTGATCATCATCAACTTTCTCTAATTTCTGTTGAAAAGTAGAATATACCTCATGCTGCAAATTAACAATATCAACCGTTAAATTTTCATGATTTAAAAAATGCTTCCTAAATTTCTAACCGAAGGAAATTTTGTTTCATTATATTTTATAGGGGTAATACAAAAAGTAATTGTGTTCCAATCACATTTAAGTTTGATTTGCTTTTTTAAACTAACCAATTCATCACCTATCATAACAACAGCCTGTTCTAAATCGAATATTTCCTTGTAAAGTTCAATATCAATTTTTTTTTGAACAGTCCACAATTGTTCAGAGTTCTTATGCCATTCAGCAACAAAATTTTGAGTCTTTATGTTCTGGATCAAGGCCACACCAGCTGTCATGGAGGTTGCAGTTACCGCAATGATCCCCAAGATAGCAGTAATCAACAGTCTAATGAACTAGCAACTTTTTTTCAGGATTTGCTCGGCTAATAGCTACAATATTGAAAGAGCCAAGGAGTCCTTCCAAAGTCTTGCCAAGTTCACTGGCAGCCACACTCCTGTTGGAGTTCTCAATAAATACAGTTGCTCTTTAGAGGGATCAAAACTCACAGAATTATTAATACAAGTAAACATTTGACAAGTTGAACAAAACAATTCACCTGTTGCTTTGTTCCAAACAACATTGCCCTCCAACCACACAAAATGTAGTTATAAACAGGCTTGAATATATCTTTTTTCTTGTACCTCAAATCTCATTTCATACTGTACAGGATTTTTATTTTGATATAATCCTCCAGTCCAAGCTTTAAGAGGCTGTACGGCTGCAGAAACCTTCCACAAGTGAATTTGTTTAGGATATGCTGCTATGCTTGGTAATGGTGGTGAAAACCCAGTATTACTCCAATGCATAGGATAGCTGGTAGCTACTCCTGTTTTGTTCTTATTCAAAGGATATTCATTTTTGTCTAAAGGAATTTCAAAAGGAACTGGTGCCTCTGAAGGTGTTTTCAACATAGCCATCAGTCCCCAATCTATAACCTCTCCACTTGTAGTATTAACATGTAAACAAATTCTCCTTTATATTTAGTCTAACGTATCCAATCATGAATTTCTTTAAAAGTATGCATCTTACATTTTGGTATCTCTAGATTGGATAAAACATTATTAATATGGTATTTATCCAAAGAATAAGTACTTAACATAAAAATTTCATTTAGCATGTCTGGCTTCATCAGTTGATGCTCATACATGCTAACCCATGGTTGTATGACCATATTAAGACAATGAGACTGATCTTCAAAACAGATAGGAGGACCAGTTACTCTAGTTGTATAATTAAAAATTATGGTGCCTTCTTCCTCTGGTCTTAAGTGCAGCAGTCCATTTCCCCAGGCAGATGATCTGTCCCCAGCTACGACTTGGCTGGGCCCTCCAGCACATTCTTTCTTTTAAGGCATAACTGCCTGCATTTTTTTCAGCAAGGCCACTTCTGCAAGCTGGGGGAGAATATCCCCCCAAACTCACATCTAGCCCAAGTACTGGAAATGTTCCTTTTCAGGGCCTCGTACCTCAAGGAGCACAAATGAGACTGATTCACATTACAAGGGTGCAGGGGACTGTGCTCCTTCATCATAAGGACCTGGAAGCCATGATGAATCATTGACATACACAGGCACTGTGGGTTCTAGCCAGCTAACACCCCTTAAAAAAGGAGGGTTAGGAATATAAGTCCAGTATTCATATTTTTGTCATTCAGCAGGCACAGATAATATTGAAAATACTGCCAAAAAAAGATTAACTGCATTCATCTCCTGGTGAATGTGATGCACCAGGGCCTGTGCTAGAAGGTACAGTTTCTTTATGTGACCCCATATCACCTGGTTCACATCCTTTGTTCAGGACAGAACTGTTCGTCTCTCTCATTGGGTTGATCCCAAGTTGATTCTCTCCATTCTGGCAGCCAACTTCTCCTCTGTCATCTTCTTTCTCCTTGGCGCATGGCTCTGTGAGGCCATGTTGGAGCTTTAGATGTTTATCTGGGACCCAAAGTTTAGTATGTCCTGAGGAAATATAAGCATAACCTCTTCCCCAATGTATAACATTTGCTGGAATCCAAGTATTAGTTAATGTGTTCTTGTAATATATTGGCTGGTTTAATGGGGGGGGGGAGGGAATAACCATTACCCAGTGTTTATATGCTAGAGTTTCATTTTTCTCATTCATGTTAAAAAAATTTAACATAAAAAGAGCTGAAGATATTCTATTTCTAGGGGTAACATTGTATTGCTCTCCCCCCTTTTTTCTGTTTGAGAAGCATTTCTTTTAATGTTCGATTTTGTCTTTCAATTATAGCTTGACCTGTATTGTTACCAGGTATACATGTGGTATGTTTAATGTTGTGTAATTTTTTAAAAATCTTGACATTTATTAGAAATGTAAGCAGAACCATTATCTGTTTTTATAGTTTGTGGTTTATCCATTACCATAAATGCTGCCAATAAGTGAGAAATTACAGCATCAGCTTTTTCTGATGACATTGCTGAAGCCCAAGAAAAATGAGAGTAAGTATCTACAGAGTGATGAATATATTTAGCTTTCTAAATTCTGGAAACTGTGTAACATCCATTTGCCATAATTGATTAGATAACAATCCTCTAGGATTGACTCCTTCAAGCAAATGTGGAGCTGTTAAAAGTTGACAAGTAGGGCAAGAGCATACAATCGCTTGTGCTGTATGCCATGAAATGTCATATCTTCTTTTTAAAGATTGAGCATTAGTATGATGTACAATATGCTTGTGCTGAGCTGTAGAAACTGATCCTACTAATTTATCAACTGCTTGATTTCCCATAGAAATTGGTCCTGGTAAATTAAAATGAGCTTGAACATGAGTAATGTAAATTGGAAAAACTCTATTTCTGATTAATTGTTGAAGAGATGAAAATAACAAAGTAAGCTCTTCAGTACTAGTGGGTAAAGTGACGGTCTCAATATTTTCCACAGTATAAGTACTGTATAATAAATTACTGATAATGTTTAAAGCCTGATTAGGGTACTCTGTTAATAATAATACAATAGCAAATAATTCTGCTTTTTGTACAGAAGTATATGGAGATTGTTGGACTTTTTGAGAATGAGGCCCTATATATCCAGATATTCCCATTTTATTATCATCAGTATAAAATGTGTCTGCATTTGTTATTGGCTTTACTTCGACTATTTTGGGTAAAATCCAATTAGTGTTTTTAAGAAATCGAATTCTTATATCCAGGGGAAAATGTCTATTATTCCCACATAATCAGATAATGCAATTTGCCATTCTGTGTTTAACATGAACAAACTAGAAATCTGAATATTAGTTAAAGGGACAACACTTTTTTCAGGATCTCTTCCTACTAATTGTCTTAAAGGTTGTCTTCCTTTTAAAATGATAAAAGCTATTTTATGTATATATGTTTCCATCTTTTTTTATGCCTTGTTGGGTAAAAAGCACCACTTGATGAAGGCTGTTTCTTGATTAATCTGGTAGGAGAGTGCACTGATGGAAATACATAAATATAAAAATTATCGAATTCAGAAATTCCATTTAATTGAGCATCCTGAATATGTTCTTCAATCCATTGTAATTCTTTTTCAGCTTCAGGGGTAAGCTGCCTAGGACTATTTAAGTTAGAATCTCCTTCTAAAATAGCAAATAAATTGTTGAGAGTATATATAGGGATTCCTAAAGTTGGTCTTATCCAATTAATATCACCTAATAACTTTTGGAAATCATTTAAAGTGTGAAAAGAGTCTCTTCTAATCTGAACTTTCTGTGGAATAATATTTTGAGCAGTTATATGATATCCTAAGTATTCCCAAAGTTCTTGAGATTGTTATCTTCTGCTAATTGAAGATCATATTCCTTAAATTTGGAATATCCAATTTATATAATTATTGTAATTTATTGGAACAGGGGTGAGATAATAATATGTCATGCATATAATGCAAACAAATGCTCCCTGGAAAGGCTTTTCTAAGTTCTTCTAAAGGTTGGTCTACAAACAATTGACACAAGGTGGGGATATTAAACATGCCTTGAGGCAGCATCCGACAATGGTAATGCCTTGTAGGCTTTTCATTGTTTCTAGCGGGAACAGTAAAAGCAAAACACTCAGCATCTTTTTGTTGTAAATGAATGTTTAAAAAGCAATCTTTTAAATCAACAATGATTATTGGATAATGTTTAGGTATTAAAGTAGGGTTTGGAATCCCTGGTTGCAAGGAACCCATGGGCTGGGTTTATGGCATTAATTTTTCTTAAATCTGTTAACATTCTCCATTTACCTGACTTCTTTTTAATCACAAAGACTGGAGCATTCCAGGGGCTGTTAGATTGTTCTATATGACCAGCCTGTAGTTGCTTATTAAGTAATTTATGAAGTGCTTCTAACTTTTCCAGAGGAAGGAGACACTGCTCCACCCAAACCAGTTTATCTGTTTTACACCACAAGGAAACGGTGAAGCGCTGGGCAGAGGCCCCTAGGAAAAATCCTCTGATAATGAACGAAGCCCCAGGCCTGTTTTATCATGGCCAATTTGAGATACTTTGGGCTGTTTAGAAGGGCAGGGCTGAGTCAGATTATAGCCCATGTTAAACATTGCTTACCACAGATCTTCAATCCTGGATGAGCCCCCAAATATGTTACCAGAATTTCACTCTTCAGTAGGTCCTTGGTCTCGGGGATTCAAAGAATGAACCCACAGACCACAGAACAGTGGTAAGACAGGATTTTATTAGAAAGGAATACAGAAGAAGGCACCAGAGATTCTGGCAGGGGAAAAAGGCACCAGAGATTCTGGCATGGGGAAAGAACTAACTGAGGAGTCTCTATGTAGGCTCTTTATCTAGAGGTATTAGGTCTTAAGAATTACACTCAACCAGGATTTGGCAAATAGAAACATAAAACAAATAGAAACAAAGATGCTGTTATTGACACAGGAATGAATGCAGTCCCTTCAGCTTAAGGCAAAAGGTCAGGGTGTTCCCTTCATGAAGTTGCCTAAGCCTAGAAAAACTGGGGTCCCCTGTCCAGCCTTGAATGGAGGGGAACCCTGTATCATTTCCTTATACTTTAAAATTATGCAGTTTAGTTTTTATTATCACTATCTACTTCATATTTCTTTATTCAAGGAAAAAACATTCACTTCTGGGAGAGACCTCCTTTACACCAGGAGCTCAGTCATGCTCCACTGCCGGCCCAGGGAGCCCACATAGAGAGCTTCTGAGCACTTCCTTTAATCTAATGTTCATCAGTGAATTTTGCCTATTTCAGCTCACGTGAAATAGATTACTTGACTCCCTGCAAAAAAGAATATTTGTCACCAGCTGTTCCAATTTTCCCATAACTCTTCTGTGCTAAGTGACTTTTCTTAGTGCATCTGATTGTCTGAACATGTTTCTTCCATAGCATTTAAGACGTTATCTTTAAATTACCTACTTGTCCATAACTTCCATTGAACTCCAAGTCCACTGAGGTCTAGCTCTATATCTATTCTTTGATTTCTGGCCTGCAGGAGAAAAGCAGTGCATATTTACTGAGCTATCTTCAAAAACTCCTCTGTCATATTATCCTTTGATGCAATCTCCTCCTTGGCAGGAATAGTGCTTTTTTTTTTTGTCACTTCTTCTTCATATGGTACACTGTAAATGTATTATCTTTGAAAACATTGGTGATTTCTTGATTCAAGGTATATCTATAGTAGTTCCAGCCTTCACTTAAAAGGAAGCAGTCACAGGAGTGACTCCTTTCAGAGGGCTGACAACTTAAGTCACTTCCTAATTCACAGTAACCTGTCTTCCACATACCCAAGGGATAGTTACTAAATTAAGTTCTAGGGTAATGTAACTATTAAAAGTAAGTTATACAACAAACACATTTCCTTTCTTTAGCAAGTCATGCATAAATAAAGTCATGTATAAGTAAAGAAAACTTCTAAGAAAGAAGAAACTTCTGTAAATATTATAGGGTTTCTAAATAATTAGTTCTTAAGGTATAAGGAATTAACAGTTTTCCAGTCTAGATTTCTTATTTCCAAAAACCTTAATATGGTTTTATGTATTTTACCAAGTACACAAAACTCAAAGCTGAACCCTAGAGGTATCATGTCAAATACAAAAACTAGCCTCTGGAAGGCAGTAGTGAAGGATAAGATGAAAAGGTGCCAGCTTTCTAAGTAGGTGTGGCTCTCCTCAGCTCAGAGCTCTGCTAACTCCTCACAGCCCCAAATTACTGAATTGCTTCAGACTTCTTTGTTCAGACAGGTTAACTTTGTGGTAAAGGATTCCTTTGTCTCTCTGATTTCTTATGCAACTAACTAACAATGTGTAACTCTAATTGGCAAGTAGAACCAGATACTCCCACCTGGAGTAGAAATCCAAGAGCACAATAAAAATGACCCTACATTAGCATAGCATATAATTCATATAGCAAATAAAGATGCTTTTTTTTTTTTTTTTTTTTTTTGAGACAGTCTCACTATGTTGTCCTCGGTGGAGTGCCATGGCATCACAACTTACAGCAACCTCTAACACTTGGGCTTAAGCAATTCTCTTGCCTCAGCCTCCCAAGGAGCTAAGACTATAGGCACCTTCCACAACACCCAGCTCTTTTTTTGTTGCAGTTGTCATTGTTGTTTAGCAGGCCCAGGTAAGGTTCAAACCCACCTGCCTCAGTGTATGTGGCCAGTGCCCTAACCTTTGAGCTACGGGCACCAAGCCTAAGGGTGCATTCTTGAAGAGGAATTCTTTAAGTAGAAATGGCCTGTGGCCTTTGGCTTTCTATTTCTGAAATTTTGAAATATGGCTCATTTGTTCACCATCTCATTGTATATTTTCCATATAAACAAGTTTACAATTCTGCAGAGATATGGGGTCCACAACAAAATTCTCTGTAGTAATTCTCAAAATTAATGAGTAAATTATTTCATCCCATAATATTCCCTAAAATAATTTGTCTATGCAGGAATGAGGAGACAATATTAAAATCTGTCTCCTTCCTGAATAAAATTCCTTTGATCCAAAATGAATAAAAATGAGATAGAATGCTTAACCAAATTTTTCCAATACTACACAAAGCATATTAAATTTTAAAGGATTAAATATAGTAAAATCCACTCAGCAAAAAAAGATACACTAATTTTAACAATGTATATACTCTCCCGTAGTTATTGGCATTACTTGTTAAGGAATATAGATATTTGCATTATTAAGCTGGTTCCCCCCAAAGCAGAGCCTGGGACTGGCTGCAGGAAGATGCTGATTTGCATCATCTCTAGGCATAACTCCAGCCTCACCCAGGGCACCTCATGGGTGTGTGTCAGAGCCATGTCCCTGGTGACTGACATGGAAGATTTTTGTCTGCCAACTTCCCTCTTACATCATTCAGTGGTTCTGCCAGCACTAACTGCCACATCTGGGAGTTTCCTGTACATTTCTTCTGACAGAAAGTTCATCTTAGATGCTGACTGGAGAAGGGCACCATCAAGTTACCCCCAAGCAAAGCAGATCCAAATCTTTGTGCCTTACAACAATGGCTGCAGTAAGATATGCACCAAGAAGATTGAAAGTGGTCCACAGGAGGGATCAAATGCATTCAGTTTTCTGGTGATTTGGATTGAGAATATTGCAGAAGATCGCAATATTTCATGTATTTTTGTACTTTCCAGAAACCATACCTCTTTTTCAGATATCTTCCAATGAGGAATTTGAGTATCATTTTAGAATATTAATACAAAGATTTCATCACTCTCTATGCTAATTTGTGAACATAGAAATTATTGTGAAACATTGAATAAGATACTTACAGAATAATGTGTTTCCTAAAACAAAATAACATTAATATTTAAATATGTCCACAAAGGTAAATGTTTTCACTTTCTTTTCCCCTAACTTTTAAACTTTACAGTGCCAGAAGCAGAAGATCTTCTTAATACCTGTAAGTTTGTCAGTAGTTATTTTCTAGTGAAATTTAATTACTTGGATGCCAGAAAAGAGCCCCAGTGGAGAGTCATTGTGCACATGCAGGAGAAAGGGTGGGAGGCTTTAAAAAACTTGTATAAAGGTTACTGAAATTGGCCTTAAATTGGATGACATTATGGATTTAAAATGAAGACCATGTCCTCACATGTCACATGGAAGAGAGGTCACAAGAACAAGCAGTGACAATTAGGACTCAGATCCCAGATCAGCTGCATGTGACTTTCAAGTCCCCAACCTGCCACTCACTACAATGGCTATTTAACTTCTCAGTGCCTCACTTTCAAATATTTGTGAAGATAAAATAAGGCAACACAAGCACTTACAAGAGTACATGGCTCATGGTAACCACTCAGTAAAACTCCAGGCCTAGAAACTCACTGTGGAATTTTGATCCTAGAAGCCAAATTGGGTGTGCATAGAAGTAGCTGTCATACACACAAAACAGCTTCTTTTTTGCTACCCAAGGCCTTCTGCTTCCCTCCTGCCATTACCCACCCTAAGAAATGTGACCCCCTGGGTTTCTGGGACCTGCTGTCAGCAAAGGTACTGCTTTTATCTGGCAACTGAGACTGAGTAAAGCAGCCGGATTAGAGGACTCATCCTCCAGAGCCAGGTAACACTGACTCTGACTCATCATACTGTCCCTCAGTCACAGCACAGCTATTTCTGAGAAACTTGGGCAAAACTTAAATACAAAATTGGAACACACACAAAAACATCACCTGTGTCAGTATTCTGAATTTCACTCGGCCTAACTAGGAATTTTGATCATGCTGGAAAAAAAAAAAAAAAAATAGGGACGGGTAGGCAAAAAACTTCAAACCAGGTTAAAGAAAGAACAGACCTTTGGTATGTTCCCCAAAGTCTATTAAATGTTGTAATAGATGGGGAGCAGAGGTCAGAAGTGGGAAATCTGTATGGTGCAGTAGCTAGATCCTCTGAAGTTTCTGAAAGTACCAGCCAGCAATCTTCATTATATTCTTTAGTTCTTTGTGATTTTCCATATTATTTCTTTGACATAACAAAGCTAAGGATGCCTTGTATTAAATTTCAGCAGAGGTAAGAAGAAGGTAATATATCACAGACTTGGCAGCTGAAAGCCAACAGACACCAACACTTGCGAGTGAGTGAAACCTTACAATGGAAGTTGGTGTGGGATATAAATCAGAGTAGAGTTCTGAAAAGAACAGAAACATGCAAGTAGAATTACTCACAGGAGGTTCTCCCAGCTTACAGAGAAGCATGTTTGTTTTTATTAATATATTTCTCTGAAGGAAGTTGAGTAAAAGCCAACTTCCTTTAGGAGTTGTTCAGAAAGAGGGGAGGACAGGGAGGAACAATCATACCTCTGGGTTCTGGATTGTTTGATCCTCAGTAATGACCAGGATAAGGGAGTGGAAGAAAGAGGAAAAGAAAAGGGCGTCAGGTCCAGTGAGTCAGGGCTAAAGCTGCCCCATGCAGAAGGAGTGGCTGCAAGGCGATAGTTCAGCCACGTGATTTTTATGAAGAGGATACTTTAACAACCTGAGGTTTGGGTTGAACAAGAAGATAACCCAGCATTAAAGAAACTAAGGATTTCAGAGGACTAGTGAAGGCAGTGGTTCTCAACCTGTGGGTCGTGACCCAGAGGAACTGTATTAAAGGAACGCAGCATTAGGAAGATTGAGAACCACTGAGTTAAGGTCTTTTAAAAATTCTACATGAAAACTGAATTTTTTAGGCTGGGCACAGCACCTCAAACCTATAATCCCCACATTTTAGGAGGTGAAGGTGGGAGGATGGCTTGAGGCTGGAAGTTTGTGACCATCTTAAGCAACACAGACCTATCTCGACAAAAAATTTTTAAATTAGCCTGGTGTGGTCACTTATACCTGTAATCTCAGCTAATCAGGAGGCTGAGACGGGAGGATCACTTAAGCATAGGAGTTGCTGTGAACTGGGATGATGCCATGATACTCTAGCCAGGGCAATAGAGTGAGACTCTGTCTCAAAAAAAAAAAAAAAAAAAAAAACCATAACAAGTGTTTTCAATAAAGTAATAAAAACATCTGCATTCCTTATCTCCAAACTCTTAAAATTCCTCAATCACACAACTCATTATGGGAATAAATAATACGGAAGTTTTGCACTCTCCTTTTGCCCAGACAGAAACATCCCAGCAGAGGGCACAGATGTCTATAAATGCACTCTCATGCCAAATTGGCAGGTCAGCTGGCATTTACCCAAAATACTATTTCAGCAGGATACTCTTTCAGATGGTAGTCTTCCAGGGAAACAGAAGCTTAACCTTCTCTTCTTTAGTGCTGATAATCCCACAGCTGCAACATATATCCTTTATTTGACATAAATTTTTATCAGAACTTCCTCCAAAATGACTAGTAATAAAAGCTAGCATTGTTTATTTTTTATTGTGTGTTTGGCTCACTTGACAATGATTAATACATTGAATCCCCAACAAACCTGTGAGGATGGTTCCTTTTTGTCTCACTCCTGTGGGTAAGGAAACCAAAATGTAGAGAAGTCCAGTAACTTGCCTAAAATCAGAGAATTTATAATTGGCTGAGCTTGAATTCACAGACAATTGGATTACAGAGATTATACTTTTAACAACTATACTATGTTATATAATACAGCTATAACTGAGGCTCTACGAAGCATAGTGTTCTAAAATGTTGTCATAAACTTATGTATGTATTAATCCAGTAGCTTTATTACTTAATTTCATTTAAAATATTTGACATATCTTGCTACATGTTATAAGAATTAGTATTTATACTTTTTGATGTTTTATAAATTGAGCATAAACAAAACCACATGCACATTCATCAGGATTCTTTGGTTGCAAATGGCAGAAATTCAATTGACACTAGTTTAGTAGGAAGAAATTTATTGGCTTATCCAGCTGAAAGTTAACTAGAAGTCCACACTCCAGCACAGCTGGCACTGGGCCCAGGTGCTCATTGTCTTTACTGGGAAGCTCATCTCTCTCCTGTGTAGCCTCCTTTCTGGGCAGACACTTCACTCTGAGATGGTGAAGACATGTGCCCTCTCTAGGCTTAGACTAGTTGGTGCTAAGTTAAGCATCCCAGAAAGAAAAGGGAAAGAAGAAAAAGGAGCTTTCCCAACTTCAGGTTCCAGTAGGAAAAAAAAAAAAAAAAAAAGGGCGAGGCTGCAACTGATCAGCCTGGGTACGGTAGGCTCTAAATACAGGAGGTAGGTCAGAGAGAAGCATTTCCAGGAAAAAAAAAAAAATGTAGTTTAAAAAATATCAGTTATCTATTACCCAGTGAAAATCTGCTACATTCTGAATCAATACAATATTAGTCAAAAATCATATAACCTCATGATGAACAGAAATTCTATATTTTCATGTGCTTCTTAAGTTGTGAGTCCTGACTGTCATGCAATGCATGTTCTATCATCTTCGAAGAAAGTAGTAGGAACTAGTGATTTTAGCCACCAGCTCTCTTTGCCTAATTTCCATAAAATTCCTATGAGAATAAAAATGCCACATTTTTTATTTTAATGTAGAAAATAATTTAGCAAGAAGACAGGTATGTTAACACATTTTAAAAATGTGTTTCCACATACATCTAGTTTAAGTGAGCCAACTTGCATGGTAATACACATGTAATAGGTATTTTTCTTTCTACAAGTCAAAATAGTTGGATTAGCTACAATACCTTATCTGCCCCCAGGGCACCAGTGTCATGACTACTGGGTCTCTTCAGATTCAGGCATTTATGCTATGAATATAATCTGGCAAGAATTCCTGGTGAGAACACACACAAAAGAATAGAACTGAACTCTCACCCATACCACTTACAAAACTAACTCAGAATGGATTAGACTGCAGTGGTTCTTGACCTGTGGGTCGGACCCACAGGACCTGTTTTAAAGGGTCATGGCATTAGGAAGGTTGAGAACCACTGAATTAGAGGCTTAAAGAGAAGATCTGAAACTGTAGGACTCTTACCATAAAACTAAAGAGGAAAGACAAAACAAACAATGAACTCTCACAAAATAAGATGAATAGAACACTACCATACTTATCAATTATCTCAATAAATGTTAATGGCTTGAATTCCCCAATGAAGAGGCATGGATTGGCTGACTGGATTAAAAACACAAGCTGTCCATTTGCTGTCTGCAGGAAACACAGCTAGCTTCAAAAGACAAATTAAAACTCTGAGTTAAGGATTGGAAGACAATTTTTCAGGTAAACAGAATTCGGAAGAAAAGAGAAATTGCAATCTTATTTTCAGATACATGTGGATTTAAAGCAACTAAAGTCAAGACAGATGAAGATGGTCACTTTATATTGGTCAAGGGAAAAATACAACAAGAAGACATTTCAATTCTGAATATTTATACACCCAATTTAAATGCTCCCAGATTTTTTAAACAGAGCAATATGATATCTGATAATACCATAATAACAGGAGACTTTAACTCTGATAGAGCTGGACAGATCCTCTAAACAGAAATTAAACAAAGATATAAGGGACTAAATTGAGACCCTAGAACAACTGTGCTTGATAGATGTATATAGAACATTCCATCTCAAAGATAAAGAATATACATTCTTCTCATTGCCCCATGGAACATTCTCCAAAACTGATCCCATTCTAGGACACAAAACAAACCTCAACAGAATCAAAAGAATTGAAATTTTACCTTGTGTATTCTCAGACCACAAGGCACTAAAGGTGGAACTCCACTCACACAAAAACGTTCAACCCCATCAAAGGCATGGAAATTAAACAACCTTCTGTTGAATGACAGATGGGTGCAAGAAGAAATAAAACAGGAAGTCACTAACTTCCTAGAGCATAACAACAATGAAGACACAAGCTACCAAAACCTGTGGGATACTGCAAAAGCAGTTTTGAGAAGAAAATTTATTGCTTTAGATGCCTACACTCAAAAAACAGAAAGAGATCGCATCAACAAACTTACAAGTCATCTTATGGAATTGGAAAAAGAAGAACAATCTAAGCCTAAACCCAGTAGAAGGAAAAAAATACCCAAAATTAAATCAGAGATCAATGAAATTGAAAACAAAAGAATCATTCAGAAAATTAATGAAATAAGGAATTGGTTTTTTGAAAAAATAAATGAAATAGATAAACCTTTGGCCAGACTAACTAAAAATAGAAAAGTAAAATCTCTAGTAACCTCAATCAGAAATGATAAAGGGGACAGCCTCGCCGGGAGGAGATGCATATCTGCAAGAAATGCTGTGTGGAATTCTTTAGCATCTGAGTTCTTG